>CM035345.1:2338883-2616567 GCA_020226455.1 Prunus salicina | reverse complement strand
ATATAGTTGGACCTGAGACTGAGCTTCAATGGAAGCTCCTCTTGCTCCAACACCGAGAAAGCACTAGTGAGAAAGGAGAAAATAAAGCTGATTTTGTTTTTTTGGCAGATTTGGTTTATTGGTAGATCTGGGCAGATCTGATTTTTCTCTCTCAAATCCATAGTACAAGGGCAATATAGGTATTTTACACACAAATAAATTTAAAAAATAGCTATTAAATTGAAAAAATTGACAGCTATCGATTTTTGGGTTTTTTTTGGATGTGTTTATAGTTTTTAAATGGTTATAAGACTATGTCTAAGATTGGGTATATAACTAAATTTGTATAAATTGAATCTGGGTCATCTGATAGAAACTATGAAAGATGTCGACCACATCACTTTTATTTTTCATCCCATATTACCACATCATACAAGTGCAATAATCCACAAATAACACAAGCCAGCGAATTCCCAAGGCTGTAGAGACAGGGGAAGGTCCCCAAACATCATAATGAACTAAATCAAATGGCATAAGTCGTTTATTACAACTCAAATGCAAGATACCTGATGACTCTTAGGTAAAATACAAGTTTGACATTGGAAAGCAGACTCGTTGACACCACTAAATAATGCAGGAAGCAAATGTCGTAAATATCTAAAGGAGACATGACCAAATCGGCAATGTAGCAACCAAATCCGAGGATGATAAGAAGTTTCGACACTACCAGCATGAAGAACCCGACTAGTTGCCATGTCATCCACATAATAAAGCCCTCCCTTTTTAGTACCAAGACCAAAGATCTCCTGAGTCTGGATGTCCTGTAGTAAGACAAAAGACGAATACATCAGTACAAAGCAGTTTAATTGCTCAGTAACTTGCGACACAAATAATAAATTACTAGACAAAGATAGAACCGGAAGCACTTTGTCCAATAGTAAAACAAGTGTCAAGAGTATAGAACCAGCCTCCTGACAGGAGCAGCAACATTATTAGCAGTCAAAATATGATCACGATGAGGCAGAAGAGTAGAAGATAAGTAGAATTATACATCATATGGTCAGTAGCTCCTTAATCAATAATTCAATGTGTATTGCGTGTATCATGGGCATGGAAAGCCTTGCCAAAGTTACCTGGAGGTGACATAGGTGCAAGAGGTGTTGGAGTGCTTGAGACAGCGGTCACTGCTAGAGAAGGAGTAGCGGTAAGGTGGTAGTGCCCAGTGGTGACGTCAGCCACATAAATGGCAACAGTAGCCACATGAGCTTTGCTGCCCAGTTCCTTTTTTAAACGCCTCCATTCGTTCTCCCTTTGTGTCAATTTCCAAGAAATTGGAATCCATGGCTCAAATGGATATGCAAGGCTTTAGAATTTGATTTGTTCAGATTCCAATAGTTCATAACTGTACAGAGAATGAAAGTACCAAAACACATTTACTGTAATAAGAAGTGAACATCACTTCATTTAGGATGTATGTGGCTCTGCCTTCATAAAGCTCCTTTACACCCTTTTTTTTTTAAAAAAAAATTCTTTCTTTTATAAATTAACAAGGGCTGAAACGAGACATCTTAGTACTCACATGTGGCAGGTCGTCAGCCTTAAGTTAGCATTAGTGATATTTTGATGACAAATGCGGTTCCAGTTTCAGAGCTGTAATTTGGGGGTTAGGGGTTTAGGGTTGGAGAGCTCATTTAGTTGATGGGGAGGATCTTCGTCTTGAACTTGGAGGGAGACTTGGGTGGAAGAAAAATAGGAGAGGCAAAGGGTTTAGAGCTCACAATATCGCATATAGCAGTAGTCTTGACTGGGCGCCTCTCAGCTATGAGAAGAACTTAGTTATCACACGTGTCATAACTTTATTGGCCCAGATAGCAACATAGTGCTATCACCATTTCATGGAAGTCTTTCTCCTTAGTTACAAGCTACATCAAGTATGCGTTTCTTTTTTGTCATTTTTTTTTTGTTGGTCATAAAACTATGAAACCACCATTCTATTGCCCTTGTTCATAATTTTGCTATTTCAGGCCCTAAAAGAATTTTTCACTCACCAAAAAGAAACAAAAAATTTTGGTAATTTTATTATCAAATCTAATTTTCTTCATTCTAATATTTGATTATTACTTATTAATAACCTGAAAATCTGAATGTCATTTTTTAGATACCGGCCAAAACTAGAATGTCATTTTTTGATTTGTAAAGGGTGGTGAAATAATTTGAGGCCAGCTGCTCAAGGCATAGTCTGTTCTCTGAAACCATCATATGCAACCCTGTGTTGCACTTGTGCATGAAAGCTCTAAGGCATGCATACGGATCACTGAAAGTAAGAAATTTATTAATTAATAAAAAAAGAACATTAATTAGAAGAAGAAAACAATACAATTTTCTCTCTAAATAACACTACTCTTCTTAAGATACATATATGTAACAGGAGTCCCAGTTAATGGGGGTCTAATCCAAACAAATGTGTTCCTTCCTATACTCTCCTACCATCCTTCTCCTGTTTTCTCTATTAGTGAGGATGCATAAATACTTAGAAGTAACTCAGCAATGTGGCAGCCATACAATGCTGTCTAGCTAACTTTCTGCTTGGTTCACAACAAACTTGTACAGAAATCAAGTCATAACTGTACACGTCTACACGAGCCCCAGTTAGATTGCAGTAACTAAAATTTTCATCCCACTGCAGTAACCAGTAGTAGTCCAAGAAGAACCGAAATTTCCGCTACAGCATTCCAGTTCTGACAGAATAAGAACTACTTTGTTGTCCTCAATCTTCACATTTTGGAAGACTTGAAATGCATGAATAAGATAAGAAGGATTTCAGGTAAGGGGCAAACAGTCTAATATATAGGTTGTGAAATGTCATAGCTTGAAAGTTCATTTTTTTTTCTTTTTCCGGTTGTAATAAGTTCAGATATTTATAAGAATGAACTTAAGCTATCCATCACTTCCACCATAACCTCATGCGCAAATAAATTATCCAATATGAAATAGCCTAAATGCTTAACATATTAAAGTGTCTTCGACTAGTCATTCTATTATTCGAGCAAAGCATCCAAATAAACACTAACCTTCATGAATTTCAGAACAGCCATTGCAACTAAAGAACTAGCTGCAGTATTCCTCAGAAACGTCTGGATTTCTGCTGTGGAGGGTATCCCATCCCCATCCCAGTATCTTTCCTTCTCAACTGTAATTGAAAAAAGAAACAAAAATAATATCAACATGTATCAAGCGAAAGAAGCAACACTTCTACATTGAAACAATTTAGGACTCATCACAATATACCTGTTGTTGGTGATGGGCCTGGGATACACCACGCTGCATTGGAATGCCACCAGGATTCATTCCACCACCCATCCCTGCCTGAGATGCAAGGTTATAAGCAGTCATACCCTGAGGCTGCATTCGTTGCATGTTAAGCATCGGCCTCGGCATGGATCTGTTCATTCCTACATGAGCACCTGACATGCTTCCAGATACTGCATTTCCAGACGATACCTGGTCCAGATAATCAGATGAGCATGCACACATCCCCTAGAGTATAAAGCTTGAAATGCGAGACTTCCCATGTTCTCTATATTAAAACATGTTATTTTTCATGCAGTACACTCATATAGTAAATGACTCAAAAGTATGAATTTGTTCAATGCAAGGATGTAATTTATAGCAGATCAATAGTTGAATAAAATTCTATTGTGAATCTGTCTTCTCAATAAGAATTAAATCACAGGAAAGGGAGGATAGAAAATGTGGTACAATTAATTGTAATGTAGATATCAAGATGGCAACAATATGCGTGTTAAAATTTAATATCGATACATGTCCCACCAAATTCAATAAAATAATGACAAGTTGGCAGCTGACCAGCAACTGAAAGAGAACATGAATATACAAAAACGGCTGGAAGGAGGTTCCAAGTTCTGGCATACAGACATTGAACTAAACTAAAAGCATCTCCCTTCAACAAGCACATCAACTTAAGCAACACTCATTTATGTAAAGAAACATAATTATGTCCATTTGTTAATGAAGCATAAAGGTGAGAAACATCAGAATATTAAAAAAACAAATTCATAGACAATCGCTTAACCAATTAGACCTTGAAAAACCAATGAAACTGGTTTCCATGCATCTGTTTTTATAAAATATATATAAACCCATCAATTTAATTTTCTAATCCATATCTTCTTAACAGAAGATTTGTATGTCGCAAGTCACAAGAGGAAAAGGTGACCACTTTAAGTTTATGCATCTTACAAAAATAAATGTGCTGATTCGGCATTCTAAACAATATATTATCTGCTGTAATTTACAGAATAGCAACACTATCATACTTTCTTGTTCTACATCCAACACATTGAAATTAATATCCATGATTAAAATTCTTTGAAGAGTAAATCATTTTAAAATATATATGACACTCCTGAATCAGTAGACTACACAATTGAGTAGCTTTCCATTACATTTCTTTATTCTGCCTTTCACTCCCATTTTGTCTCAAATTCCAACTAAATTTTGGCAAAAAGCATTGTATATTACTAGGCCTTCTCTTAAACAACTGCAGCTTTAGAACAGAAGACTCTACAAATTTAGTTGTAAAACCATGTAAGCATACCGGTTGTGAAGGTTGAATGCTAGTTGTCCCTTCAAAATCTGTGGTTGTGTCTACTGGACGAGTAGGATAATTTACTACTTTCTCTCCTTGGGTGGGTACCAATGCACTGATCATTGATATCACAAATACCTGGTCAAAATAGGGAACATGGGCGGAATATACAATAGCATCTAATACAAATTCTCCTTTTCAATCTTTTTTCTTTATTCTTCTTTGGTATTCATGAAAATGTTGTCAAAGAATTGAAAAATAAAGAGACTCAAAATGGTGAGCGTATTACAAGGGACAAGTTCCAAGGTATAAAAATTAAATATAAAAAAAAGAGGCCTGCAGGGGGGTGGGGGAGCTCCAGGAAAAGTTAAAAGAAGAAGAAAACCTTACTTGCGCCCTGGTAGAGGTTCAATACGAAAATACCTGAAACAAAATATAAGGTGGTTTTTAGAAAGCAGTACTCCATTGCTCATGACAACACATGTATAAGAGTATCAAAATTCTTAGCACAATATTAACTGTAAGTTTCTTCAAATAATTTGTTTACAGCAGGTACCCCAGACTATAATTTGTCTACGAAAATAATTCATGTTTTTATAAAACTTATTAAGTGGCTCCATTGCTAAGCTTGGGGAATGAACTAAATATTAATATCCCCAAAACACCACTTGCTATTAGAAGCCCAACCAATACAACTAGTTTTACATGTTCTTTTATGACTCCGCAATTGAAAGTAAAATAAGCTTAATTAAGTCTATGTTTCTTATTCGACCATTATGACAATTTGTAAGCAAAAATCTAGGGAGAATAACCATGAAAACATTCGTATATATATCAGCTTATATACAAAATATGAAAGCTCAGAAAGTATGCCATCCAAAGGGGGAGGAGGGAAAGGAAAGGAGAGAGAGAATAACAAGCATAATACAAAAGATATCAGAGACAAGAAGCTGTACTCATGCTCTAAAGCTTGTGCAGCTGTTATACGCTTTCGAGGATCATATCTGCAGACACAGTTGTTTGGGGGAAAAACAGATGATTAATATATTTTTCTAATGACAAAAGTAAGGCATTATCACATCTGAAAACTTAATTGCATGAAATAGAACTAAATATACAACCGGAAAACCTTACAGGTACAGGCTATTGTAACTAAGTACAACTTGAGCATACTTGAAAGCTATAATTTTTAACACTTTTTAGATTGGACAGCTGTAAATCTCAGAATTTAGAAAAATATGAGCAATGTATGATAGACAATGAGAAGAATGTTTGATCCAAGTTCCAACGGTCAGTTTGGACTGAAACCAATAAGATGCAATTTATCAGTGTCAGAAGCTCCAACTCTCTAAAGCATTCACTCTAACCCTACTCCTGACCCAAAAAATCAGTGCAAGAAAAAGGCAACCAATAGTCCACTTAAATTCTTTGATCTCAATTAATGCCCCTTAACTGCTTTTCATAATTCATATCCAAATTAGCTTGTAAATAACTGAATTTACTTCTACTTTCCTTTACAACTTGTGAACAGAAAAGCATGTCCAACAATATGTTCCAATCTAGGAAGAACATCACTGACGGACCCACGTGTCACACTGAATGACAGTAGACTTGGTATCCTCATTTTATAGCCATCGAATTCATTTTAAATCACTACTAGCTAACATTCTTCAAAGACTTCATGCAGTAAAAACTAGTCATCTCCCCAAAACTTCCAACTCTATGCACCTCTCTGTTTATGGACCACCCTGTCACATTGAAAATATAGGCATTAAAATGATCAACCACCCTCAAATTTTTGTATGGTTGGTCAGTTTAATCCCAAGGTAAAGATGTTCCTTTAGTACCCTTCCGAATCCCGTGGTATTTACATGATTGTAAGAGATTGTCCCATTAACGTCTCCAGCTAAACACTTGTTATGATTTGATAGTGTTGTCTGCAGCCTTACTTTGTAAGTTAACGTGGAGCAGTTACTTTCTCCATTGCCCTGATAGGAAGTGAAGAAATGGACTTGACTACTTTCTGGAGAGAAATAAGTTAACGTTTCCCCTAACTCTTCTCTCCTTGTACTGAAATCTATTCATGGATCTCTATCTCGATGCAAACAACCCTTCTCTACACATATAACAGGATGAATTTGAAGATGATTTTCTGAGGAAAACTTCGGGCTTCAATAGTCGTTCAAAAGTTATCCCCTTTGTTTACTAAGAACTATGAAATCTGAAAGTAAATATCCTAAGTAGTAGAAAGCAGACTACGCATATAACGTACACATTTACATATCACTTGCATCCCTTTCCAAATGCATCATGGCCAGCTTTCTCATCTCAAGATGTCCCTAATTCTTCCTTATTCTAAAACAGAAGTTCTTGTCCTAACATCCGATGCTCAATTAAAGCATGGAGAAAATTAGTACGAGCGTTGATTTCTCACAATGCAAGCATCAAGTAAGTCATCATCTTTGAACTCAATAGAGTACACAGGTAGTTGTTCTGAACCTTGGGGGAAAGTAGAGGCATTATTACTTACAAACCTTAATACAGTCCACACACATTATTCAATTTTAAATCCTAACTATTTTGTGCTTGTTATAATTATAATCCTTGAAACTTGTATTATCAACATATATGTGGAACCAAGAAACCATGTCTGTCTAAATATTGACTTCACTGTATTGCAACACTATTCAGGTTGTATTAGAGAGCATCTACAATCATGCTCCCTATTTTTTAGTTAAAATTTAGCTAAAAACACTAGAAAGCTATTTTAGGAGCTCTCTATCAAATTTCAACTCCAACCATACTCCATTGTTTAGGGAGTCATAAATGTTTTAATTTTTTTAATTGACTCTCTCTCTCTCTCTCTCTCTCTCTCTCTCTCTCTCTCTCTCAACATTAAATAAAAGTTTAAACAGTATTAAAGTAAAGCAGCATTTAACTATAGGTAGCCAGTATGAGTTTTTTCTCTCTCCTCAGATTTAGGAGCTCCTAGAGGTCTCCCCTATCTTAGAAGGTGGATAGAGAGCATGGTTGGAGTTGTGTTTTTTCAATTCCTCCCTAACTTTTGTCTAAGGAGGTGGTTTGCCCACAGTAGATGCTCTTTATTTATCATCCCAATTTTTTTAACCATAACTGTTGGTATGATATAATTAGGATGCTACCAAATTTAGTTTCTTAGTTTGTTTAGGGATATGATTTAGTATCCTAAATTAAGGGATTGTGATTGTGGTTGCATCCTATTAAACATTTTTCATGGTTATGACAAGGGTGATTTAACTAAGAGCAATTTTATGCTTATCACAGACCTACACAACTATTAAAAAAAATTCCAAACCATTCCCATTTTACCCTCGTTAGTTTTCTTTTTACATTTTTTTCAAATTTAACAGAAAATAAAATATAAATATCCAAGGCCAGAGACCATCAAAGTAGCCATGACATAGCTAATGTTCATAGATTGGTACGATGGTAAGAGATGTTAGGATTTTGGCTCGTCAAATATGTCCTAGTTGGTTTAGGATTGTTTTAGGAAAGTTAGAGGTATACCAATTCTTGTCCTAGAGGGATTAGGAAAGAATTTCAGTTTTCCTTCTACAATTTGGGTTTGGATTTCCAGAAGTCTATTAGGATTTGGATAAGTGTAATTTCCTAATCCACTTAGGAATAGGAATTCAATCAGCCTTAGGACATGTAAGCCAACTCTATATCTATAAATAGGGTGTGCCAAGGCTTATTTTAAGAGAGGAAAAACAGCCAAAGACAGCCAAGAGTTTTGAGATTAGTTCTAGGGTTGCAAAAGTTCTGTAATCTCTATTATTAATCAAAGGAGCGGTGATTTCTCTACCTAGAGAAATCACAACTGGACGTAGGCAAAAGTTCTGCCAAACCAGTATAATTCTTGTGTGTTTCTAAGTGTTTTAATATTTGCTAGTTTAGTCTATTGCCATTGGTTACATCAAAGAACAAGATCTAGAAGGCAGGTTATTCAACAACAGATGTACTGGAAAGAAAGGGAATGATGGTGAGAGAGAGAGAGAGAGTTTAATTTTTCTGTTTCAAATTGGAAAAATAAGGGCACAATGGGAATTATAAGTTTTTGGTTTATGGATATAATTAGCCTTGTAATTAACATATCTCATTCTCTCCCAATTTGCTCAACAATAACAAAATGAAATTTATGTAAATTCAAAAGGCACCACTTACTCGAGCATCTTAGATAGGAGGTCATATGCAGGACTTTTTTGAGAGAGGTGAACTACACTATACAGTGCAGTATTATCACTGTCAAAAGCATAGACCGAGAAAAAGAACTGGTTAGTTTGATCAAGGGGAAAAAAAAACAAAAAATGAAAAACGAAAATGAAACCACACATAGGAGAAATTAGACAAAAGTAATTCCTTCAGATGAGAAAACTTACTACTTATGCCCTTGAATATGTTGAAGGTCTTGTTGCCAGTGTGGAAGGTTTGCAAGTGTTGGCCACTTTTCTAGTGTAGGATGGCCTGATGTGATATATGGAATGTAAGCTAGCTCCATGGAGTATATAAAAGAAGACAAATGGCCTCAAAAAGTAAAACAAAACAAAGTACCTAGGACCTTGAATATCTTGTCAAGTTGATCAAGCTGCAGAATTGACATTATTTGTTTTAAGACATAATAGGATCAGAAAAATATATGAAAACTGCTGGTAATAAAAGTGTAAGAAAATGTAAAGACAGTTGAGGAAAATAGTTGTGAAAGAACATATTATACACAACGTTCCACAACCTGGAAAGGATTTGGTATAGCTTTGACTTCTGCCCCTTGAAATAGTGGCTTCAAAGTCAAAAGCTCGGCAAAGATGCATCCAACGGCCCACATATCTAAATTACATTTTAAGGAAACATTGGTTTCTAAATCAAATACAAAGCTTAATAGTTTTCTCAAAGGATTTAACCCACAAGAGATATGCAACGTATGAGCATGCGTATGCTCGTAAACCAGCCTGCTGTCTGCTTGCACCGCATGCAATCAGTATTTTAAATTGAAGCAGTATCATAGATTTATAATTAAAGCAGGAAACTATTTGCACCCAAAAAAGCAACCCAAAAAAAAACTCATGTATCTATGAATATGTGCTCACGACCGTAATCACATTGCTACGAATAGAATGAAAAACTTGGTGTCAAAGGATACCAACAGCACTTGTGTAGTGCTTAGCCCCAAGGAGCAATTCTGGTGCACGGTACCATATGGTTACCACAACCTGCAATTAATATAGTTAACACAGTACACACTTAGTATTATTGTTTCAATGGAAGTGGATAATAGTGTTCAAGTAGGGGTTGGGGGCAAGGTTGTTACTCAAAAACATAACAAAAGGCATTGGCCAAGTACACAAAATTTAACAAGAAAAAGCAGAAAATTTAAGAGATCTAACAATTCAACAATGGAAGAAAATGAGAAACAATTCACATAAAAATATACGAATGACAGAGATCTGACAACAAAGCAGTTTAACCACTAATACTCAATATCTTTGAAAATTTCTTGCATTTTACTTGCTCTCAGATGCATCACACTGTCACAAATACAATCACATTTGATATCACCCAATTATTGTCTCAACCAAAGCAGCCTTTCAAGCAAGCAAAAGGATCAACAAGAGACGTTTTGTAGCTTATCCCATAAAAAGAATACACAGGATTACAATTCCATGGAAAAATACAATGCCAATCTTTAGGGATTTTCAATTTGCATAGAAATTGTTTTCCTCTTGGAAGTTATGGTTGTTGTGGAGATACAAATGCATTAGTTCCAAACGGCATATAATTCAAGTAGGAGAATCAAAAAGGAAAGGAGAGAATCCAAGATTGTTATGATAAAAGTAACTAAGAAGATTAAAGTTCTAGTTAGGATTGAATTCTAAATGGTACTCACTTCACGCCACAGACACAAACAGGAAATCAAAACAACTTTCATTTCTATCACTGTTCACTTACTTTCCAAAGCTTATAAAGTAGCTTTTTTATAAGGTTATACTTAGGGAATCTAGAGGGCATAATTCATGACAATTTAGACTTTGATAATGTATTTGAAGAGAGTAAGGATATGACTATAAAATGCAGACTTAAAATACATGTACAAATTGCATTATCTGAATGAAAATTACAAAGAATCTCAATCAGGTGGTGCTTGTTACTTAAACGGACTAATTTATGAAACTTTGAACTTAGCTCCTGTATCAACTTAGTTATTTCGTATACCTTATGGGTACCGCTATTTAGCCTTTTTATTGATATAAATTAGAAAATATTTTATATAAATACATGAGAAGTTAGTGAACATCACATACAGTCTTAAAAAAAACGATGGCACCTAAAGAACAAACTAATAAAAACATGCTTCCTTACTCCGTTTTCAGACAGCGACTTAAGGGGAGCCTGATATATTCTTGCAAGTCCAAAATCCGCAATTTTAACAACTCCTTGTTCCTCTGCATCGCCCATAACCTAGCAACAAAAATTTGGGTAACATAGCAGCAACTTTTTGTCGGGAAAGCGAGTTTGTACAATAAAGGGGTATTCATCACATGACATGAGAGAATGAAAATTATACCAAGATATTAGATGGCTTTAGATCGCGATGAATGATCCAATTACTGCAAGGAAGGTTCCACACAAGCATTCCAACAAGTAAGATACAGCAATTGAACTACACATGAGCAGAACAAAAATAAAAGCCATACATACCTGTGGAGATAATTCAACCCATTGAGCAGCTGCCAGAGCAATGTCTTAATAGTGTACTGATTGATGGAATGATTAACTTTGTCTCTGTGGTGTCTAATAATTTCCTGTCAATACCATGTAAAGAACCCAGATAATGCTTTGCTCAATCAATCACATTTAGTCTTTCAAAGAAGAAATGGGAAAATACCATATACTCACATAAAGGTCATGTTCGGCGTAATCAAAAGCCAGATAGAGCGACATGTCTGCGTGGTTGATGTGAACATTCACAAGCTTCACCACATTCTCGTGCGATATTTCTCGCAGCAGCTGAACCATCCAAAATATCTCATTTTTCTTAATACTTTCGAAATATTCATTAATGGGAAAATTCAAAATTTAGAGAATTAAACAAAAATAAAAAAGTGGGTGCTTGGCTTATGGGGAACCAGAACAAAATAGAAACGGAAAGAAACTTTGATGCCCCAAAAAGGCAAAAAAACAAAATCTAATCAAATTTCCCTGCGAAAATTTCGAACATTAACGTCTAGAATTCAAAAACAAAACGGAAATTAAGAAGAAGAAGACCATGATTTCGCGGATGGCGGTGGGGGAGACGCCATCACCGTCCTTGGACTGCTTGAATTTCTTGATGGCGATGGATTTGCCGCGGTTGTTAGGAGGAGACTTGGTCCTGGCAAGGAAGACGAGGCCGTACGTGCCCTCTCCGATCTTCCCTATCAGATCGTACTGTTGCAGCCACTCGGGCTTATTACTATGACCACTATGGCTGTTGTGGTTGTTGTTATGGCCTCTGTTGCCGCTTGCGCTGCCATCACCCATGCTCTGTGCTTTCCACTGCCACTCCACCACCAATAACCAGTCACACAGATAGATATCTCTGCTCTCTGGCGCTCTGGCGCTCTCTCTCTCTCTCTCTCTCTCTCTCTCTCTCTCTCTTTACCTCCTCCTTCCCCGACTCTCCCTTTCCAAATTTTATTTTTCAATTTTCGTCCAATTTTCCTTTCATTATTTTCTTTCCACTGTTTCCGGCGGGACCCAAAGAATTTGGTTTAATTAAACTTTTTTTTTTGGGTTACATTTTTCAAGTGAATGATTTCTGTATTAAACAAAGGGAGTATTAGGGAAACCCGAGACTCATCTTACACCTCTCAGCGCGCGCGGAGAAAGACATTTTTTTTTTTCTTTCTCGTGACGACTTAAAGATTTTTAAATTATGATTGTGTTTATTATAATTATTATGTTTGTCAAATGACTTTTCTATCCCCTCGTAAATATAGTGAAATATGAGGATGAAGTTGCTCTCATGTTGATTAGGGAAATTGGAAATAACGGACAAATATCTCGCAACATAATTTCACTACTATTCAGATATGGGTCATTATTTAGCCCGCAGTTTGTGGGCTGAAGTGGGTAGTCCGAGGTTTAATGGGTTAAAACCCGATTTAGCACGATGGTGAGGTCTATTAGGCTCGTCCCGTTCCAAGATTGGGTAGGGCCTGAGCTTAGGTTTTGAAACATCTGACTCGCCCTCATTGAGGCCTGAGTAAGCCCGCTCATTGCCTTATTTTTTGTTTCCCTTTATATTGCCTTATTCTAAACCTTTAAATAAATATCTTGTCTTTTTACTTTAATTTATTTTTATATTACTCCATTTACTTAAGCTTACAATGTAAATAAGGAACTAATCCCATTTGGATTCAATAAAAAATACTAGAAAATCAAATTCCCGACAAATCAAAATATAAAAATCTAGTTTTAGTATAAGATACATTTTATACCAATATTGATACCTTAATAAGTCAATGTATACTTTATACTAAAATCTCATAAAAATTGTGTTTGATTATTTAAGATATGAGGATAATAAACCGCCAAAAATATCATTGAAAACATAGTATTTTAAAAGTTCATTTTTCATACTTAGTCAAATTTTGATAGAAAACATTTTTTCAAGTATGATATATAGTAATTGTATGTTATTTACAATTTTCCTTAACAAAATAGTATGAAGTTGCTCTCATGTAAATCACGGAAAAATATCTCACACCATAATTTCACCACTATTCTTTTTCTTTTTTTTCTTTTTTCAATTCCACTACTCATCAGAAGAATAAAATGTTTTTTTAAGGCAAAAAGTCACTTTTGGTCCTTGTGGTTTGTTATTTTTATTACTAAGGTCCCTATGGTTTCAATTTGGTCACTTTCGCCCCTATGGTTTTCAATTCCAAGCAATTTGAAGACAATATCCAATTTGTGTCAAAATCCTCTAACATCCGTTATTTATTGGACATGTGCCCCTCATATGAAGGGCCATTTCGATCTAAGCTAACTTCCCCCCCTCCTCAAAATTAATTGTTCAATCTCTCTTTCCACTCCCACAAAACCAAACACCCCTTCAGTCGTCGCCACCACCAACCTATCTAACCACCTCTCTCTCTTCCAAATCCCCATCCAAACCACCACATCCACATCCAAATCTCCCTCTCTCTCTCTCTCTCTCTCTCCCTTGATTCACCTTTTTTTTTATTGAATCCTTGATTCACCTTGCACATAGGATGGATCCAGGAATTTTCCTTGAAAGGGTCAACGTCTAAAAGGGTAAAAAAATTCTATACAAAAATAAACTCATAAAAATGAAATGATAATTTATAATTCATAATTAATAGAAAAAATCACATCACAATTGTCCATGATGAGTTTTCATATTCTGAAAATGTTGCATTATAATTTCATTATCAATACAAGCAAATACATCTTTCTCAATATAAACAAGTAAGCTATTACTCAACCATTGATCTTCCATTTGGTTGCGAAATGGATCTTTCACAACATTCATAGCAGAAAATGCTCTCTCCACAGAAGCAGTTGCAATCGATAAAGATAAAGCTAATTCCGCAAGTTGCCACTCAATGATTTGAATAAAGATGTCCACACAATAATGATGGATTTGTGTTATTCCAGGAGCTCTACGATGTGATCTCCATTGAACTACATATGCATCATCCATGTGTGGAACTTCAATATCATGTTTGCCACAAAAGGAAGATACTTGATCAAGCAAGGCTTCAAATCCATTATCGCTTATGTTTTGTAGTTCGTCATTGCAATCTTTGACTAAAGACATTGCATTCACAATATCTTAGGGCGCGTTTGATATTGTTTTCACTACCCGTTTTCCGTTTTCATTTCCTGTTTTCTGGAAAATACATGTTCAGTGGAACGTTTTTGTTTTCCCTAAAAATATTTTCCAAAAACAAATCCAATTCATGAACAAAAGTTGAAAACGATAATATGTTGTTTTCGTTTTCAGTCCATACGATAATTCATTTTTTCCATCTCTCTTTCTCCAATCAACATCGATTCTTGTCTTTGAAATTCTCCATAGCTATTCTTCTTCTTCTAAAATCCCTGAGATCTTGATTTACTTATCAAGCACTAGACCAAAAAAAAAAAAAATTCAACTGAGGAGTACCATTGTGGAAACCCATCTCCCCTTATCTAGACCTATAGTCTAGTTTACCACACCGACACCTCCAAAGTACGATCACCACCAAAGCAGTCGAATCATAACTGCCACAAACCCACTAACCATTAACAAATGGAAATAGAGAGAGGATGGGTATGAAGAGAAGAAGAACAAGAAGAATCAGAGAGAGGAAGAAGAAGAAAAGAAAAAATTAAGAGAGGAAGAAGAAGAGAGAATCATATAGAGGAAGAAGAGAAAAGAGAGAAAAAGGAAGAAAGAAAGGAAAAAGAAACAGTCTGGGAAGGAAAAAAAAGAAGAAAATAGGAAAAGAGAAAGAAAAGAGAAAAAAAGAAGGGCATGGCCTGGGAAGGAAGGAAAGGAAGAAAGAAAGAGAAAGAAAAAAAAAAGAAATGAGATAAGATAGTTTTAGTCTTTAAAAAAAACATTAGAATTTTTTATTTGTTAAATTATGCATTTTTTTTATTGTTTATAAATTTTTGTCTTTGAAGAATTTAAAAAAAAAACTGAAATTAGCAAAAATACACTTGAAAATAACTCACATATTATTATTTTCAAATTGTACTACTAGACACGTTTTCATTGTTTTTGTTTTCTGCAGATGTTTTCTAATTAACCCTAAAGTATTGTACAAGTGTCTAACACACATCATGTGCTCTGCAGTTGGAGGTACTATCTCAATGGCAGGTACAAGTCCCTTTTGTTTGTCATTAATGACTACCCAAGCTCTTCCATTTGTAATCCCTAAATCTTCGATAAGCAGATTGAAAAACCAAATCCAAGAGTCTTCACTCTCAATATCAACTATAACATAAGCTACTGGGAAATAACCATTGTTCCCATCCACCCCAACATCCATCAAGATCTATCCAGGATAAGGACCTTTCAAATGGTAGCCAACACCAATGACAAGTCTGCAACCCTTTAAAAATTCATTCTTACAAGCCACCAAGCACACATATATCATCTGAAACACTATCTCACCCTTCACAATCCGAGTTTTAATTGCAACTGTACTACCCTTGTTTGCATTTTTCAATTTTTTTTGCATAATCCCACAACCTAGCATATTGTTCTTTATAAGTACCTTCAATTAAATCTCTGGCTAGCTTCGTTGCCCTATAAACTTGAATTTTTGTTACATTTATTTTGTAATCTTCCAACACATCTTCTTGAAATGATTTCATATCAAACTCTGAGTTTCGCTTGAGCTTGTTTGCATATCTGTCACAAAGCCAGTTTGATGTGGTATACCTCAGCTTGTCTACTCTTCCACACTGATGTTCTAGGCTCAAAGTTTTTATTGCAAATGTCCCTTCCTCTGTATCAATCTTTGATCATATACTTGGAAAGAACAGCCTTTCACATATTTTGCCTAAACTCGTCTCTTGTCGTTTTTATTTTTTATTTTTTTATTTTATCAATTTCACTTCCCTACCATGTATAATTGCATGCTCCTTGATAGCCTATATCAATAGTTTTTTATTGCAAACTTCATTCCCAAATAGTTCATGTATAATTGCATGCTTTTTGAACTCAGGATTTTTCAAATCCACATCTCTCTATAGTGCTTAAACTCTGTCACGGTAGAACCATCTTGATACCAAATAAAGAGTTGAAGGACGGTTCAAATGAAAATTTTAGTTGGTGGACCAAAATGATACTGGAGCAATAGTTAGGGGACCATTTCAGTCATTAACCCATCAAAAAGGACTAGTTGCTTTGAAAAAAAAAATGTAATGGCTAGTTTACACTAATTAAATATAATGAAAATTTTAAAACGTAATGTTGTCCATGTAAGAGAGATGTTGTAGAGTTACAGCTCATTTGGGAGTGTTTTTGGAGCAGCGAAAAGCGCTTCTAAATAAGTGAAAGGGCTTCTGTCTTTTAAAAATGGTGTTTGGCAAAAATTACAGAAGCGCTTTGAGTGAGATCCAAAAGCACGTGGAGTGGTCTCAAGTGCTTCTTTTTAAAAACAATGCAGGACAAAAGCACGAGAAGCACTTGGCTCCCTTTAATGAAACTTTTAAAAAGTCGAAAATACCCATATTTAATTTTTTTCAAATGCCAAGATGAATTGATTCTCTTGTTCTTTGCCCTCAGTATAGGGTCCGGATATTCCACGATTTTCAAAGGTGTCTCAAATTCAACATCAGAAGCTATATTCAAACTATTGCAAAATCACATAGGAATGAACCAAACACATAAGAACAAGCTTTTTCTTCTTCTTTATTAATATTTTTGGTAGCAATTATTGGAGTTTGGCTTACCAGTGGCCACTTCGTCTTCTTTTACTGAGAAGCCTCGTTTAGCCTAAGCGGAGGCGACTGGTTCATGGTGGATACTAGCTAGACGATTGAGGAGAAAAGTCAGCCGGCGGGAAATAATGTTTTCAAAGGCGAGGCGTATAGGTGAGGCGTTTTTAATAGCGCTATGAGAGGCGTAATCCTTGAAGCGTTGAGGCGTAAGCCTTTTGAACATTAATTTATTTTAATAAAAAAAATTTATGAATAATACAATACAATTAAATTGTACAACTAATTCTTATTCAACCATAACAATCTTTTAAATATACTGTACTAATTGTCATTCAAAGCATAATAATCAATCCCGAAACATAAAATATTTATTCAACATCAAAACAAATTATATAAGTATGATGCATGTACGTAAAAAAAAATGACTTACTTGTAGTCGAAAGATGAAGAGAATTCTTGAAATTGATGAAGTTATATAGTAAGGGTCTAAATTAGGGTTCTACATGTACTATACAATATATATATATATATAGTCCATGTGTTAATATATTAATTTAGAGAAAGGAAGGGAAAAAAAAAAGGCAAGTAGAAAAGCTACAGCGGGTTGGAGTTAGAAAAAAAATATTATTAATTCTTGCAATAAGTTTATTACAATAAAGGTAAGGAAAAAGAAACTGAAACAACGTTTTTTCAACACCAAGTGAAACGACGTCGTTTCACTTTAAGATTTTTTTTTTAAAACCACTGCAATCAAAACGACGTCGCTTCATGACAATAAACCTAAAAGAAAAAGCAAGTCGTCTTCCTCGCAGACAATTTGCAGAGTCGAAAATTTCTTCCGGTTCAGAAGTTTCCAAATATGGTGCACCTTGCTTCGCCTAGCCACGCCTTCCTAGCGCTAAACGTGCAACGCGAAGTAGCCGACCACCTCGGGCGTTTTCCACCCGCCTCGCTCCGAAGCGCACTCCGACGCGCACGAAGGCATGCCTTTGAAAACACTGGGAAAAGTCGGTCGGTGGCAAAGAGTTGGAAAGAGAGCGTGGGATGAGGACAATGGTTGGAGCCAAGCCACACAAGCCATGCCCAAGGTGGAGTAAAACGACTTATTTTCAATATCATCTTCTTGATTTTCGACATGGAAGTCAACCACTCAACAAAATATCAAAAGTGCTTTACTGTGTTAGTCAAACACTCAACAAAATATCAAAATCGCTTTTATGTAGTGTAAAAGCACTTTTAAATGTGACATCCAAACGACAAACTGCTTATTTATAGAAGCGCTACTGACATAAGTGCTTCGGAAAGAATCACTCCCAAACGAGCCCTTATTATAGCAAGCCAGCTTATTGAAATGAATTTCATTTCAGAGTTCATTTTATTGACCTATGAAATGAACTATTGATCCCTGAAATGAAAAATTGATCTTTGAAATGAACTAAACTTTACCACTGCAAGTCAAAAGTTCAATTTATTGAAATAAAATTGAAATGACCCTCACCATTGCGGATGCTCTTAAGCTGAAGAACAACAATTGTCTATCCATCTAACTACCCACTTGGCCGACTTCAATCAAATCAAAATTTTGTTTCAGCAAAGTTTTCTAATCTAAGTCTAAGTCCTTTTAATTCCTAATACACCAACACTAACCAACTATTCCTAACCTCTTCACACTTGAACTAACACTTATATTTATATCAAAAGCATATTTACTTTCTTTTTTTGTTTTTTTTGTTTTTTTAAGTATTGACATTGTTGAGGCCCAAAAATTCAAGGTTGGGCCCAAATAAATTCATGGCCCAGTGCGACACCTTATTAAGAAAAGACCCGATTCAGAACATGCAAAATTCGTCTTTCACACTCGCACGAGTCATGATCCACGTGCCATGCCAAATAAATATGCAATTTGTCATGCTAAGACTTAAAATACACTGACTCTACGAGTCCATGCTAATTACCCCGTCAAGCATCATGCCCATATTCAAGGATGATAAAATTAAAGCACGCTGATTGACATGCCATGCCAAGTAGGAAATTATTATTTTACACCCAACCACGCTACAAGCTTAAGTGGGCCCAAGCCACGCAAATGCCCGGGGCTTATGATCAGTTCACAATTATATATCATTTTGTACCCTTATAGTTTATGTTTTGCTTACGTTCTTAAAGAAAAACTTGTGCTTTTAATCTATTTTGGTTTGTTATTCAGTTCATTGGGCCTTAGGTTACAATGGTGGCTTTGGATAGGAAAATATGCAAAGTGGTGCAAAAACGTGCAGACTGAGTTAGCAATTCACTTCGGCCTTAACTTCTTTGTCCGAACTTGGATTGGCCCAAATAATATGTGGTTGGAAAGATGAGAATCTGAACTTCAAGATGGACTACTCAAATGCAGCAATTCATTAAGTTGAGCCCAATCCGTGAGCCCATCAAAATACACACCAGGCTGATTGCAGTTTCCACTTGGAGGAGCTTTGGATCCTCTTCAAAGGGGAGACAAATCAGATTGGAGGAGCCTTGGATCCTCTTCAAAGGGGAGACAAATCAGATTGGAGGAGCCTTGGATCCTCTTTTGAGCCATGTGCTTGATCAGCCAAAGGGGAGCTTCACACTCTATAAATAGAGAGCTTCACACTCATTCAACCATATCACAATCCATTCAGCCATCCTCTAACACTTCCATCCCTCCCCAAACACTCCATTCTCTCCAAAATCACCAAAACAGCTCCAGCAAGCCTCCCTTCCAATTCTCTACGAATTTCATCTTTCTCTGCCATCACCACTCACCCAAACTCATCCCAAATCACTTCTTTAGCTGCCATACTCTAGATGTGAGGAAGCTCTTGGAGCAGCATTAGACGTGGAGAAACACTTGGAGAAGCCTTGGACACCACAAGTAACTTCATAAATGGGTTTTTCCACTCTTATTGCATTCATTATGTTTTCTCATTTCTGTTTAAGTTTCATTTCCATTATGAGTAGCTAAATTCATAACTAGGGCTTCGATGTAACCTAACATGAATATTCTGGGTTTATAGTTGAAGATTTGAGTTTCAAGTTTGATTCATGATTCATGTTCTTATTCATTATGCTTATCAGTTATGTTGCTTGTTTGGATGATTAATCACCATTAGAACTTGCATATTAACTATATTGGTTTGAATCAAGAGTAGACACCATGCTTTGATTTGAATTGAACTATGAATAAGAAGAGTATGTATGGACATTCGACAACAGGGATAGATACATGCTTGGTTGTTTAATTGTTTTCTATGCTTAATGGGTTCTAATGCTTAATTTAGGTTAGTACAAATGATCAAGTTTGGGGTAGGAACACAAGGTTAGGACAGACACCATGGCTTAATCATACTTTAGTTAGAATCAATCTTTGATCCGAATTAGACTTGTTGACGCCTTGATAACCAGAATTGAATTGTTTGGTGAATCGAATGCCTAGTCTCCCAATCTGTTTTCCAGCCACAACATTCTTTACTACATTTGCTCACTTTGCTTTTATTTCGTTTTGCTTCATTTGTTCAACAACTACAATCACTCTTGCTTTAAATTCTGTTTTAGACTTAACTTCCTACTTTCTTGAATTTGGTAATCTAAGTACATAACTAATATTAGCTTCTCAGTCCTCGTGGGTACGACCTCGTACTTGTCTTGCTATACTACTAATTGGCCCGTACAATTGCGAGTTAACATTTCTAACAACAAATTTTGGCGCCGTTGCCGGGGATTGAATGAAAGTTCTTCCCTGGTTATGTGCCCAAGGTTACCCTATTCTTTTAGTAGTCCTAATTAACTCAAGTGATTTTCTGTTTCAGGTAGTTTATGTCTAGAAATCCATTCCTTGATCAAGTGAGATCTTCATTCCAACGTTCGAGACCTTTGAACGCAGGGCTATCTTCGCAACCAAACCGGGTGATCTCTGAAATTCAGAATCGTCTAGAAAGAGAGTTGGCAACTGCAAAAGAGCAAGCCATAGCCACATTTGAAGGTCTTGCTATCCACACTGACCTTCCAGGTTCTTCACCTTCCAATTCGGAAACAAGTTCAGACCAAGAAGAAGAAGAAGAGATGGCTGCCAATGAGTTCATGGGAGACCTTGATATCCCAACAATTCCAGCATCCCCTTCAAGCATCTTGCTGCCCAACACAGCTCGAAACTATGAGCTTAAATCTTCTCATCTTAATATGTTGCCTTCCTTTTATGGTTTACCTAATGAAGATCCATTAACCCATATAAAGGATATTTTTAATGCTGTGAGCTCTTTTCCCTTGACAGGTGTGACGGAAGATCAACTTCGAATGAGAGTGTTTCCTTACACTTTGAAAGATAAGGCGAAATATTGGTTGAATTCCTTGAAGCCTGGTTCACTCACGACTTGGGGAGCCATTCAAAAGAAGTTCTTGGAGAAATACTTCTCCACGCAAAAAACCGACATGCTTAGGGACAAGATCTTTCTATTTGCACAACAAGATGATGAGTCGTTTTGTGAAGCATGGGAGAGATTCAATGGGCTGCTCAATCAATGTCCTCATCATGGGATTCCATTGAAGCTTCAGATGCGTATGTTTTATAAAGGACTTACCCCCTCTAGTCATAATATTGTCACTAATTTTGCAGGTGGTTCTTATAAGACTAAGACGCCAGAGGAAACATATGAACTCTTTGAGGCGATAGCAATGGAGACCCAACACACCGATACAAGAGGTAAACGTATTGTTGGTGGTTCTAATGATTCTTCCAGTGTGCAGATTTCTAAATTGGAACAAAAGCTAGATGCCCTCCTTGCATTAAGCTCAAGAAACCCTTCAAAGGAAGTGTGTAGCATTTGCGAAACTCATGATCATCCTACCATTTCTTGTCCTTTTGGGCTGCATATCCAGAATTTGTGCAAGAGCAAGCTAAGTTGGTAAATTCTTACAACCAAGGTCCAATAAATGATCCATATTCTCAAAGTTATAATCCAGGTTGGAGGAATCATCCAAACTTTTCATGGAGGAATACACAGAATCAAGCGAATCCCCCTTCACTCCATAGGCCACAACAATCATCATCGTTGGAGGATATAGTGAAGCAAATGGCAATCAACCAATCCAATTTCCAGCAAACTACACAAGCTGCCCTCTCAAAGTTGGAAGTCCAATTAGGCCAGATAGCTGCTGAAATAGCTCAAAGAGAGCCTGGGAAATGGCCAAGCCAAACCGAGATTAATCCAAAAATCCATGAAGCCAAGGCCGTTCATGTGCTCAGATCAGGTAAGATTGTTGATAACGAAGTTGGTTCTAATCTATCAAATGATGTTGTGGTTGTAGAAAACGAAGATGAAGAGGAAACCACAGCTGTGGAAGGAGAACAACCCAAAACATCCCACTCTACTCCTAAGGCCAAATCTGATTCTCAGGAACCCAATCCATTTCAATTGCATAAAAGAGATGACAAATTTGTGCCACCACATCTTTGTGAAGATAGATACATTCCACCTCCTCCATATATTCCACCGATTCCATTTCCAGGCCGTTTGAAGAAAGCAAATCAAGATAAGGCTTTTAAAGAGATTTATGATATTTTGAGTAAAGTTAATATCAATTTGCCCTTGCTTGATGTTGTTAAACAGATCCCTGCATATGGAAAGTTCATCAAGCACTTGATAACTCACAAGCTCAATTTTGCTCCAAGTGAAGAAGTAAAGCTCAACAAAAATGTGAGTGCTGTGTTGCAAAGGAAGCTCCCACCAAAACTAGAAGATCCTGGCAGCTTTGACATTCCCATTAACATCGGAGATAAGAAAGCTGGAAGAGCCATGTTGGACTTGGGAGCAAGCATCAATGTAATGCCATATTCAGTTTATCAGGAGCTTGGCTTAGAAGGGATGAAGAAAACGTCAATTCGCCTTGAACTAGCTGATCATTCTATCAAATATCCAAAAGGTATTGTAGAAGATATTTTAGTTCAAGTTAATACACTCATTCTTCCGGCTGATTTTGTAGTGATGGATATGGAGGATAATCCACATGAAGACCGTGTTGATCCCATTCTCCTCGGGCGACCATTTATGGCCACTGCAAACACAATCATCAACGTGAAAGATGGCACTCTCTCCATGACTGTTTTGGGGGAAACTATTGCCTTTAAAGTGTTTGATGCCTTGAAGCCAAATGTTGTACAAGAGTGTTTTCTAATTGAAGTATTTGGTAATTCAGGAAAGGACAAATTTGATGGTCTTCCACATTCAATCGAAGCATGCTTGTTGCAAGGAGGAGCATGTGGCTGCCCACATGTTCAATGCTATACTTCCTACACATAAGGAGGAGTTGCCCAGATTTGGAGATTCTTTAATCACTCCTCCAATTCTTTGTGATTCTATTCATAAAAAAAGAAAGAAAAGGAAAGCAGCAAGGAAGCGACGGAAAAGGAAAACAAGCCTAGTGAATAATCTTGCATTGCATGGGATGCCGATTGAGCCCAAACCACCCCATTCAATATAGCAAGTTTGGTTGTCCGGCTGAGGACATAAAACTTAGCGCTTCTTGGGAGGCAACCCATGTGTTGAAGAATAAGATGCTTGGTAGCGGTCGACCTAATCGCATCAAGAGGGAGTTTCTCTAATCCTTTGTCTTAAACTTTCCCCTTATTATTAACATGTTCTCACTCATCTTATATGCTTTCACATTGAGGACAATGCTCCATTTAAGTTTGGGGATAGGGATTGACAATTTTGTTAGGTTTTGTGTTAGAGTTAAGTTGTGTAAGCTTTGTTTTGCTTAGTATAATTTTGTTCAATGTCTTGCAAGCTTATGAAAAAAAAAAAAAAAAAATTTTCATATGAGTTGACTTATGGTAAATCCAATGAGCATCTCTGTTAATACAGTGTCTAGGAGTTCTATAGGCGACACCTTGGGTGTCTAAGAAGTTTTGGGTTTTAAGCAGGACCATTGTGACCTCTCCAAACTTCCCGGATCCCCTGGCTGTGTTTTCTGAGGTTCTTAATTGGTAAACCGTGAGTCACTTGTATATTCGTGTGTTTTTAAAATAAATTTTTCTCTTTCTTTTCTTATTATTTGAAGTTTATGTTTCTTTTATTTGTGAATGTTTATTAGTGGCTGGATATTACGTTATTGTGGACTGCCAAACACTGAAACACTACCCACATTAACCCTAAAATTAACTCTCCGTCTTTTAGTTTATCTAGCCGCCTCTAACCTCTGAACATCTCAACTTCCTCTTCCTCCCGAACCAAACCTTCTTCAAATTGTTGCTTATTGTAGATCTCGCCAATGGAGAAACTCCAGGAGGCCGTCGGTGGAAAGCTCAAAGTGGAGGAGTCCGAATTGAGCGTGGTGAAGGTGCCTAGCCCAATGGTTCTGTTGAACTCACTGCCAGCTATCCCACCAGAAGATCTTTTGGGAAAGCACACCATTATGCAACCAGTGTTGGAGGTGATTGAGGTGCTCGTGGTTGTGTTTGCCATGGATCCCTCGGAAGTTACCATAGATGCCTTTCTGCTTCATAGAGGTAGGGTGATAGAGGAAATTGAAGACAGGATTCCAAATTGGGATCTGAATTGTGGATTGGAAGAGATACAGCTTGCAGCACTGGCACGTTGTCTAGATACTTGGAGGGAATATCTGCTAGATAGGAGGTTTGTGGCAAGAACTGTTGTGGTGAGCAGTCACATGTACTGTACAGGTAACATTCGAGACGAGTTTGGCATTTACTTAAGTATGCTTGACGAGTTTCACTTCCAATTAGTGTACATGACCACAAGGCTCCGAGACTTCGTGGAGCAGATGGATGAGTTGATAATAGATGGAGCCCAATATAATTCTTCTGTCTCAGACCCTTCGGAAAGTGAGTCAGAAGAAGAGCCATGGGTGAGCTCAACCATCTATAGCATTTTGAGAAATGCAGGATGAAACGTGCAGTGCCAGGTTCCCCTTAAATCCTTATTTTCTGTTTTCTTATATGCTTTCACATTGGGGGCAATGTTAAATTCAGGTCTGGGGGGGAGGTTTTCAATTTTTGTTCATTTGATTTGTGTTTTCAATTTTTGTTCATTTGATTTGTGTTTTTGTTCATTTGATTTGTGTTTTCAATTTTTGTTCATTTGATTTGTGTTTCCAATTTTCGTTCGGTGTCGCTATTTTTTTTAAGAATGTCATACAATCAATGCTATGGAGCGGCCATTTCGATTTTCATATGAGACATATTACACTTCACAAAGCGGTAGCTCTTAGAATTCTGGTGGATAAAGTACCATGCTCAGATTCTTGAAGGGGAATAGTGGAGACTACCCTAGTGAGCTATTTCGAGCCTAATTGCTTTCTTGAGAGGGTTTAAAGTGTTTCTATTCCTCATCTCTACTTATTTTCTTCAATTCACTCTAAATGATCTCATTGTTCCATTTTGATTGAATACTAAGAATGATTCTCTTTGCAGATATCAGGTGCATGCTCTTACTCATGAATGAACTCATTGAAGTGATGCTAGGCTATGTGTGTATAACAATTCTCTGTGCTTTCTTTTCACCCTACCCATTTGTGTGTTCCATCAGCCCTCTTGCAGCCAAACACTTTAACCCATTTTCTTCTATCACCCTCATGATTCCCCTAACTTTGTATCTCAATCTGAGATATTTAACCTATTATAGCCATACCCTGTAGCTTAGAAATACACCAAGGTGTGCCAAGATAAAGTTTGAGCAAGGAAGGTGCTGCCCCATGCCTAAATGTAAATTGGTGTGAATCTGTGCAATAAGTTAAAGAAGAAGTCGATCAAGTCAGCAAATAAAAAAAGATAAAGAGAAAATGTTTCGATTTGATCTAACTGTGAAATTTAAGGTCTATGCCAGATGATGCTATGAAGTTGCAGCCATACCATTCTAAATCAATGATACCTTGCAGATCAAAGAAGAATGCAACCTTGGTGTGTTCTTAAGTTAATTGTGTTCCTTCCAATTCTTCCATTTCCCCTAAACCCTAGCCTTTCATTACAACCTTGTGAAAGACCTAGCTGATCTTTGAGGATGTATTCATGGGTGCTGGTATGTATGTGTGTATCTCTATTCTTAGTATTTGATTCCCTTCATGAGATCTAACCAAATATTGTGCTTCTATTTCATATACTCATTTTGCTTGTTTGAGAGAATAAAACCATAGGTTCTGAGTGATTGAGTGCTTTATGTGAGAATTAGAGTTGAAGCATGTTCTCCCTTCAAGATTTGAGTATGTTTACTTTGAAGCCGTGTGCCTTTGAGCTATAGCTTCCACTGTACACACTTATTGATCATCTATCTTGGCAACTCTATGGTGTTGGAGGTATGACTAAAGTTTTCTTTCATTTTCATTAGTTGTTTTCAAAGTTAGTTTTCTAACCTTTTGTTTTGTAGAGTCAGTAAAGCGTTTGTGGGTATCGTTTCTATTAAACCCTCAGGAGACACAACTCCTCCTGCTAGGGATGCCTAGAGGTTTAAAGGCTTGTTGCATATGCTCAATGCAATTGTGTTACCTACAGAAGTGGTTTAATTAACTTCTTGTTTTGTTTTTTTTACTTTGTTTTCTTTTGTTTTGCTCGAGGACTAGCAAAATCTAGGTCTGGGGGTATTTGATCAGTTCACAATTATATATCATTTTGTACCCTTATAGTTTATGTTTTGCTTACGTTCTTAAAGAAAAACTTGTGCTTTTAATCTATTTTGGTTTGTTATTCAGTTCATTGGGCCTTAGGTTACAATGGTGGCTTTGGATAGGAAAATATGCAAAGTGGTGCAAAAACGTGCAGACTGAGTTAGCAATTCACTTCGGCCTTAACTTCTTTGTCCGAACTTGGATTGGCCCAAATAATATGTGGTTGGAAAGATGAGAATCTGAACTTCAAGATGGACTACTCAAATGCAGCAATTCATTAAGTTGAGCCCAATCCGTGAGCCCATCAAAATACACACCAGGCTGATTGCAGTTTCCACTTGGAGGAGCTTTGGATCCTCTTCAAAGGGGAGACAAATCAGATTGGAGGAGCCTTGGATCCTCTTCAAAGGGGAGACAAATCAGATTGGAGGAGCTTTGGATCCTCTTCAAAGGGGAGACAAATCAGATTGGAGGAGCCTTGGATCCTCTTTTGAGCCATGTGCTTGATCAGCCAAAGGGGAGCTTCACACTCTATAAATAGAGAGCTTCACACTCATTCAACCATATCACAATCCATTCAGCCATCCTCTAACACTTCCATCCCTCCCCAAACACTCCATTCTCTCCAAAATCACCAAAACAGCTCCAGCAAGCCTCCCTTCCAATTCTCTACGAATTTCATCTTTCTCTGCCATCACCACTCACCCAAACTCATCCCAAATCACTTCTTTAGCTGCCATACTCTAGATGTGAGGAAGCTCTTGGAGCAGCATTAGACGTGGAGAAACACTTGGAGAAGCCTTGGACACCACAAGCAACTTCATAAATGGGTTTTTCCACTCTTATTGCATTCATTATGTTTTCTCATTTCTGTTTAAGTTTCATTTCCATTATGAGTAGCTAAATTCATAACTAGGGCTTCGATGTAACCTAACATGAATATTCTGGGTTTATAAGTTGAAGATTTGAGTTTCAAGTTTGATTCATGATTCATGTTCTTATTCATTATGCTTATCAGTTATGTTGCTTGTTTGGATGATTAATCACCATTAGAACTTGCATATTAACTATATTGGTTTGAATCAAGAGTAGACACCATGCTTTGATTTGAATTGAACTATGAATAAGAAGAGTATGTATGGACATTCGACAACAGGGATTAGATACATGCTTGGTTGTTTAAATTGTTCTTCTATGCTTAATGGGTTCCTAATGCTTAATTTAGGTTAGACAACAAATGATCAAGTTAGGGAATTAGGAACACAAGGTTAGGACCAGACACCATGGCTTAATCATACTTTAGCTAGAATCAATCTTTGAATCCGAATTAGACTTGTCACTTGACGCCTTATAACCCAGAATTGAATTGTTATGGTGAATCGAATGCCCTAGTCTCCCAATCTGTTTTCCAGCCCACAACATTCTTTACTACATTTGCTCACTTTGCTTTTATTTCGTTTTGCTTCATTTGTTCAACAACTACAATCACTCTTGCTTTAAATTCTGTTTTAGACTTAACTTCCTACTTTCTTGAATTTGGTAATCTAAGTACATAACTAATATTAGCTTCTCAGTCCTCGTGGGTACGACCTCGTACTTGTCTTGCTATACTACTAATTGGCCCGTACAATTGCGAGTTAACATTTCTAACAACAGCTTACTTGAGTGGGTTGTGGTATGGATGGTAACAAGCTTTCATGAGGCCCATTGATGAGCCAAGAAATGGAAGTTTTGGGCTGCTTGGGAGCCCAAAAACTCAAGCTCATTTCTTGAGTCCAAACACATGGGCTAGCATGAGAGAGAGAACATGACCCAATGCCTTAGAAAGAATACAATAGTTTGCTTAGGAAACCCTAAAAACGCAACATGCAAACTGCTTCCAGCTGCTTGACGAAAACAAGCTAACTGGTCGCTGTAGAATAGAGTATCACTGACCCAGAACCTTGGGAAAAGCCCAGCCCAGTGCTCTACAAAATATCTAGCAAGCGTGTTCAGCCTTTGCCCAAAGTTCTATGATAGAGTCAACATGAGCCAAAGTTCTCATGATGGTTTTGCTCCCATGCCACAAGCTTCTCATGACAAGCTAAGAATCTACCTGTAAGCAGTTGTTGTTTTTGTTGGTGAAGGTAACCAAAATACTTCCTAAGGCTTCACTATCCTTTCGAAGCATTCTTGGGGCCTGATTCTTGAATTCAGGCACAGGGGGCAATTTCACCTGTTTCTCTTTTCAGCAGCCCAAGCTCATTCGTCAGGCTGCTGGAATAAAAAGACCCCCAACAGACACCAGAAACGTTTTCATTATTTTTTGTTTTCAAAAAAACATTTGTAGAATTACACTACCAAACACAATTTTAGATCCTTTCTTTCAAAAACAGTGATTTCCAATCTTTGCAAAGAGGTACATCAACTTAACAAAGTACAGTCACTTTTGCATATCTTTTTTTAGTTTTTAGGAACAATTTAGTCATATTATTGTGGTTTTTTTGTTGTTAATACATTAGATATATATTTCCAAAATAATTGTATGGATAGAATGCTTTATTTAATATCTATTTATTGTTTATTATTAAATATACTGCAAGTAAATAGTCAAAATTGTAAGAAAATATTTTTAAATATATCATGTATCATAAATATTATCAAAGAGAGTAATCTACCCCTTGAAGATTTTTATTTAAGTTTATTTTATATAAGTGACATTCTACTTTAATCTAATCTAAATTATGGGAAGGAGATTCAAATCAGTGTGCAAAGTGAAGAGCATATCTATTCTAACCTCTAGCCACTTGAAGATTTGAAACTATTAAGGCTCAGTTTGGGATTGCTGTCACTTTTAAAAAAAGTTGCTTTTGCTGTGTTTTAAAAATAATTAGCTGTAAAGTAAAGCAGCTCCATGTTTGGTAAACAATATTTTTAAAGTGATGCTAGTACAAAAAGCAGTGTCAAAACCATTTGGTAAATTTTAATATAAAATTGTTGTAACTATGAATAATGACTAAAATAGACATTATATTGAAAGTGTTATGTACTAATCATGTGGTGGTAATGGTACTGATGGAGTGGAGGCGGTGGTGATGATGAAGGTGGATTTGGTGGTTGTGGAGGTGGTGGTGGTGGTGGTGGCAGCATGGAGGTGGTGGTGGTGTTGGTTGTGGAGGTGGTGGTGGATGTGGAGGTGGTGGTGGATGTTGAGGTTTTGGAGGAGGTGGTGGTTGTGGTGGTAGTGGTGGTGGTGGTGGAGGTGGAGGTGGAGGTGATGGAGGAGGTGGTGGTTGTGGTGGTGGTGGCGGCGGAGGTTGTGGAGGTAGTGAATGCTGTGGTGCATGTGGTGGAGTTGGATGTGGAAGTGGAGGTGGTGTCATTTTTAAAAATGAATGATGTTATTTTGGGAATTAAAAAAATTCATTAAAGGTTCATCTCTTCTTTTTTTGAAAGCAACTTTGAAAAGCAACCTAAAGCCTGCTTTTAAAAGTTGCCACTCTTTTAAAATAATCGGAATATTTTATGTTTACCAAACATCTTAAACTACTTAACTTTAAAGTGAAGCAGGTTTTTGGCCAAAAAATGCAATCCCAAACGGAGCCTAAATTGTAAGTAAAATATATTTCCTTTTGTACTCATACTAGTTTTCGTATTCAATTCTCTAGGAGTCATTTACATTTTCATTTTGAATCCAAACAATTTAATAAAAGTACATTGGAGTTACTCATGGTCGCTCTGACTGATGTTATTAATTAGTAAACATGTCATTAGTCATTTGGGGAGCAACAAATGAATTAAACCTCATTGACGACAATTCCCAATTAATTTTCTGCAATGGCAATATTGTTATGCACATTAGACATTAGGAAACGTTCCGACTTCTCTTCTTCATAACTGAATTATTATGTTCAGAGAAACAGAAACAGCTTGATGAAAGCTTGAATGCTTCTCCAAGAAATTATGATCAAATCCCTAGTGCTGGTAAATTATTTTCTATTTTTCCCAAAATGGAATCAGAGAACATAGTTACACGGAAAAATGCTTATAATTACAAAGAAAGGGAAATAAATAGTAATATATATAACTGTATAAGCGTCATCATTGAGTAAAATATATTATACCAAACCCATACATTAAATCAGGATGGAAAGAAAAGAAGTCAAGAAACATTGTTGTTCGAACAAATTGAGAAAAATATAAAACATAGGTTAATTTGTCGACAGAAAATGCACCCGAGCAAGTGTATATTCTTTCCCAGCAATCCAGACACCAGTCTGTGACCATTGGACATCCTCCCAGTCAAGATTCTCCTCCAACACCTAACCAGGAAGAAAGCTCAATAAAACTATGGCGAGTAACAATATATTAAGGGTGAAATTTATCAACAAAATAACTAGCAGCAACATGCATCTAAAAGCGTGTATCAGAATTCTAACCAGGAAGATAGCTCAATAAAACTATGACGAGTAACAATATATTAAGGGTGACATTTATCAACAAAATAACTAGCAGCGACATGCATCTAAAAACGTGTATCAGAATTCTAGTTCACATATAACCCATCAAGAGGCACCAAACCAAGCAGCATAGGCAATACCTTCTCTCATAAAGTAGATGATCTCAAATTGTTGATTCTGTTTTAGCACAGATTCAAAGGAAGAAGGCTTGCGCACCTCTGTCTGTGTGTGTGTGTGTGTGTGTGTGTGTGTGTGACACTGATAACAATAGTGATTTGTCCCTCTGCAGTTATTATGCATATTCACCTAAAGACTTCAACATGCAAGATTGGATGGCACTAAATAAAGATTTTCAACATCCCCACATCATACAGTGAAACAAGAAAACAAAATCACAGAACTTCAGTATAAAGATTATCTGCTTTTGAAATATTATTAAACTTTGGTATTTAGTTTTGTCATCATGCACTGCAATGTTTTCCGTTTGACACAGGTCCAAGCAAACCAGAGTTAGTAAAGTGGGCAGTCACTAGCTGCAAAAAATTTGACGAAGAAAAAGAGGGCAAACCTCACATGGGCAAAGGAATTCAAAAAGCAAAATGTCGTTTTCAGAATGACATATCTACAGAGAATTTGTTCAATAATGAATGTTTCTTTAAAGAACAACCCATTCTATAACATGCACGAACTCAAAACGAAGGATATAACAATATGATGTACCTCCACATATTCAAGGGGCAGTGGGATCCCAACTGACCGCGTGACCTTCTGGGGAAGAGGCGTTTTACATCGAGACCATCGAAAGACATCAATCATAATGTTATCAGAATCATTTCTTTCACCATTGGTGGAATGCGATACATGATTTTGACTTTTCTCTGTCTCACCTTCATGCATCTGTGATAGCTGTGTAGCTTTGACCATCTTCTCTCCAGTAAAACAAAGCTCATACCTTCAGATAATAAAATACAACACACTTAAAGAATAATGTTCTGCTCACAACATTCTAAATAATTTTCTGTAAGGCTCAATTTTTTTTTTTTTTTTTTTTTTTGGGTAGAATAGATGGGCGAAAATGATTCAAGTAGAAACTGCTTCAGACTCAGTTAAATGCTGTAAACCAATGTTGATTTCAAATGCTTGCCCATGGTCATTTATAACAAGGGATCAAGGAATTAGACCAATTCCAGTTTCTTGCATACTAGAAATGGTAAGCCAACAATTCCAATCAGCCCATGGAGCTCCCCCTCCCCCCATTGAGACAATGATCTTCTAAAAGCACCACAGACCACAACTTCTGAAACTCTTGTTATCACAATTCTCCATCCGGATATGGTCCCAAAAAAAAAATTCCTGTACTTTCTGAAAAGTTTATCTTGAAAGTTATTACGAGCAACAAGACATTTCCTAATCCATGCGATGCATCCTACATCACTTTCTGTATAAACAACTCAATTAATTCTTCTGATTCTTTGTATTGCAGCATCTTGAGAATCGTCACCCACCACCAAGATACAGTTTCTGCTTTATCTTTTTCCCTAACTAAATGTTTATAACTAACTTATGACCAAGAACCATACCGGAATAGGATGAGGGAAAATAAACAAGAACTACCAGTTAAAAGGTAAAAATTCAATATTAACAAAAGAGGGAACCATATCACAGATGCATATTGCCAAATCCCAAAGGAACATATGATCATGAAACCAAACAAGATCAGGGAAAATAAGAAGAAACGTAAAAAGGGGAAAGACAAAGAATAAAGACAGAAGTCCGTATTTTATAAGCAAGCAAACTCTCCTCGGTTATGTTGTTTAGCTAAACAAACTAGAAATAGGAAGGAAAATGTCAATGTTCCCTCATTTACAAGTAACTCATCTCCTATGTCATGTAACATTCAGTAGCCAAAACAAATGAAGAAAAATATGTGATAATCAAATATTAGTCCTTAAAACAGATCATGGTCAAATCCCAGATACATAGTACAATATATAATTAGCATTATACCTGCATGAATGTGTTTCTAAATAAAGAACTTCTCCCTTCTTCAAACGCGCAGAAGTATAAAGAGTTTTCTTCAAACCCTTGTCAGCAACAATGCTTATACTGTACTTAATCCTGAAGAAATTTGAAAGAATGAACTTAGGAAGGTGCAATAATCATTGATGGATAAGGAAACAAGATGAAAGAAAAAATGAGCAGCAAAACACATACAGTAAAAAGAAGCAATATTTCTGTAAAAGTTTAAGTTTTGAGAAGACTACAATAACAAAATTCCAAATCAGGTAACATCATAAGCTGCGTCCTATTGGATTAGAGTGTTTGGTCCAGCTCTTTCTTATTGTAATTTGGCTGTGGCTTTCTCATGAGCGTATTGTGCATAGTCTTTAATAATCTTTTCTGAAAAAGGAAAAAAACAAAAAGTTGCCATGCTGCACACAATATGTTTGAGTGAAGCAATTAACATGCATTCCTAGGTTGAGGTGTTACAGACAGCACAAGATGCAATTTTGAAAAGATAAGAAGTTTTTCCTACAAGAGCACTAACACTGAGATTCAAGGATTATTCATTAGATGCCTTGAATGTCTGTAGCCTTGAAAATCAAGAGTTTTTTTTATTCTAAAAAAGAAAAGAAAACTTATATCGGATCCAAATAGAAACGAGGTTCATTGAGGTTCATATTTAGTGGAAAGAAACCTCGTTTAACGTATATGGGGGATAGAGTTCAAGAAAAACCAAAAGAATGTCTCCATAAACGAACAAATGAGTATCAACCTAGTGTAATATAATTAACCAATAAAAGTATTATGAATGCATTAAACATAAGTCTGTATTGTAAAATGAACATATAACAAGGTGAGTCATCAACAAATTAAAAGTGGGGAATTATTTTCAAAAAATCTGACAGCTGCCCGAGAGAACTGAGGGAGTTAAGGCATGAAATGCAAACATGATAAACACCGTTAAGCACTCAGACGAACCCCCGCTATAATATAATAGATATTATTAGATAGTTATACAGGCTGAGAATGTCATTGCTTGGGTTAAAATATAGCACACGTCTCAAATTCTTCCACATAACGAAAGAGAATGCAAGTTTGTAGTTAATACAAGCATCTGAAAACCAAGGCTCAACAGAATTAAAGGGTAAGAAAGATGTGTACCAAGGCTCATTGCAGAGGTTGTACTGTATTGTAACTTCTCGTACAAATCTTTGTTGCCGCAATGCATTCTGAAGAATAAAGCAATTATGTAAGCTGGGAAAAGTGATGATTGTTGAAAGGTTATGAGTTTTTATAAGATTAAAATCATATGACAACACACAGATATACAATCCAAGTATGAAACTATATCCTGCAGTAATGACTGGAAATCTAAACATAAGCACAAATAAAAAATCATCTGATGAAATTTAACAAATGATTTTTTTTTTCAAGAGTACATGCATATGCATGTAAACTTTAAATTGGTTATGGTGGCGCTGCCTAACCATGGTTATACTGTTTACAAATTACAATTAACTTAAGTGATAGCACCTTTTGCATTAAATTGAAAAAAATGTTGAAAGTAGTTGAGAAAAACTTGACATGCACTTTCAAATAAATCATACATCGGTCAAAACGGACATTAGAAGTTGAGTTCTTATCTTAGCTAAAAGATTTAATCAAGAAAATATAGCAAAGTTAGGATGGATAAGCCCATCGTAGCAAACAAAGAAAAATGTAAGGCGAGGTGGCATTGTTTAACAAGTATATGTGTTCACCCCAAATAAAGCTTAAGGTTGTTTGCTCTCGCCACCCAGTCTCACAGAGGCCTTTCATACTTCCGTTGCCAATGAACGTTGAAGGCTAGAGAACATTACAAACTTAAAGGCAGAACAGACAAAAACTGAAAAACAACAGGGTAGTCCATCTGACCAAAGAAAAAAACAGGTAGTCTTCCTTGCCCAAGAATACAAGCACCTCAGAACATTATAATTAGCCTCCAAAGCAGAAAGTTCTAAACCCTCATAAGGAAGGAAATTCAATTTAAGTTGCATAAATCATAAGGACCAGAATAAGATGTATTGGATCTCAGAAGACAACCAATAACAAAATTCAACCTCAAACAACTCTTCTAGAGAAACTCCACCACATCTCACATCTCCAACCAACTCTAGTTCAATAAAACAACTTTTTAAAATGACGAAACATTCCCAAATACCCTCCAAATAATCACAAACCTGGCATTCTTGCCTGTTGCCAACCAAAACAAAACACAAGGGTAAAGCTTAAGGCCCGACCTACCAGATCAAACCTGTCTTAAAGCTGTATAACTGCAATGTTGAAGGCTACAAAATGCAAGACCAAAGAAGTTCAAGACATAATTACTATAATAGATCTACATGCCACCCCACTAACAAAAAGGGCACATTATCAGAATGTCTGGAGTTGAACCTTCCTTTGAGGTAAACAACGTGATGTGCAAATACAATTAATAGTAACAAAGCAAAAACATTGAAAGAAAGTTTCACACATTTGGGAAAATCTATTGCTGATTCATTTCCAGTGTAAACTACTCTGAACATCGTTCAAATTCATTTTCCATACATCTACACTTTATGATACAAAATGCGAAAGGCCTCATGGATTGCTAGAAGGCCCACACCAATTCTGCGTCAAAATTATTTGCAAGATCTTTAACACAACACATAAATTGCCAGCGGTTTACCAAAAGTTATATTGCAGCAATACGTATGGATGAAATCATTGTGAACTCTGCTTCATAAAGATTTCTAAACTAAAATATTGGTCTCACACAAATGCAGCAGATAATACTGTAAATCATCATTTGAAACATATAAATGCAGGGGCCATATTCAGTTACTATTTGGTATCCTTCATTGAGTCACTCTTATCGCATAAGATTGCATTTCCAAAGTTTACAACAACTTATGGGTAAATTCTACAACAATAATTTTCCTAACCCAAGTACATATTTGTGTGCAGAAATCCTGTTCTGGGTTTGTTCAATAACACACCACATTTTACAGTTCAAAAGAATCAACTCTTTTGTCTGTGTAAATTCCAGATCACTGCCTTATTCTATCACAGTATTTTATGTGTCAGGAAAGGGTTTCACAAGATGTTGAATACTTGAGAATATGAAAATCCCCAAACCACCTACATGTTTCGAAGATTTAAACTAATCAGGTGCTGCAGATAACAGCAAATGAAATAGGACATATAATCCAAAAGACAAGTTTCTATTACAAATAAATAAAAAAACTTCCTTAAGCAGTGGTTTGCATGTTTCAAAAATTAAAACTTAAAAGTGGCTGCAATAATGGAAAATGGACTAGGGGACATATTCCAAAAGGAAGGAAAGTTTCAACTAAAATAGAAATAAAAAAACATTTGCTGAGTAGAGGATGTCAAAATAATACCGAAGCTGCAGCCCTTGTAGTCATTGTACGCTCAACAATCACTGGAGCAAGGGTAGGCTCCACTGTAGAAGTGTGCGTAAGACAAGGCTCAAGATCAATGGTTCCTCCTGCCTTCTGAAAACCAGATAATTAGGAAGAAGCATCAGTGCTATAAGCCCAGAAGAATCATTACAAACCACTAGTTTCCAGTTCATGCTAACAAATTATTAAATCCAAATCCCTAAATATGTACTTAGCATCTGCAAAATCATATGAAGCACTATATAATTTAGCTGTTACATAAAAAGGGTAAAAAAAAACAGACGCGCGCTTAAAAAGGATAAATAAATTGGCTTTAAGTTCTTATCACCTTCACGATGCAACAGCGCTCAACACGGTAGCTACAACCAATCGCAGCTCCCCAGGCTCGAGATCGAACATTGTTTCTCAGAGTAGAAATGTAACCTAATAAAATGTTAGAATTAAAAGTAAACAAAGCATTAATTTACTCTTTGGGGTGTGTGTAAATGAAAAAGAACTAGCTAGGTTTTTTAATTGAATAACTGGTGGACTGCCATTAAATTGGAACAAACAACGTGGGCTTTTCATTATTATATAATATAGGGAATGCTATCTTTTCTTCACTTAGAATTATAATTCGGCAAGCGCAACCCTTTAAATAGACAATAAACCTAGCAACCAAAGACCCAAATTTCAGCAATTTTTATTATTAACTAACAGATGGAAGGCTTCCAAGATTACCAGTTCGCTGACATCAATACACCCATAAGCCCTTCTAATACCCTCAAAAACCTTAGACATGTACCACCAGATTCAGACCTCACAAATATTTACCCTTTCATGAACAAGGGCACCTTGGGAGGCACTTTGGCCTTCCATATCGTAAGGAATGGGGAGAAGTTGTAATGCATAACAAAAGAATCCAGAAATGACTCGCAAGAAAACAAACCTAAAGACACAGCAAACTCTCCATCAGCTCTAAAGGATGAAAGTGAGAAGTTCTCAATCAAGGAGAGCAGGGAGAACATAAGGGGAAAAGCACTTCAATTCCCAAGCAAGTAATCCTCCCAAAATTGAGTTTTATCCCCCTCCAAACAGAAAGGCCTTCAGAAATGCTTTGCAAAGCACTGACTCATGCCTCAATCCCAGTTGTTTGCATGTAAGCCATATTTTACTCTGGATGACCACGTGCCACAAATAATTGAATTGACCTCAACGGGAAATCTCTGTAGTCATTCCCTAAAACCATCAAGGATGGGACACCACATTCTGACTCACTAACTGATCCTTTAACTAATGATAGCTAATTACTTATTTATATATCTTTACCTATTTCTCTCTTCTTCTTTGATGTTATTTTAATTAATTTTTTTAATAAATATTTTAAATTGAAATTAAGCAATTTGCTTGATAAATAAATGAATGAAAAAGTGCTTATATGCATTAACCATTGGGATACTTATTGTATTAATTGTTGGGTAAGCAAATGAATGAATGATTAATGATATTCGTATTTAGGAATTCTATGTAGTCCTGAGTTGTTCATCTAATTCAACATCACAAGTACAACGAATAAACAATTGCTTTAAATCATTTTAAATCAAAATTCGAGGTATATTCAATCAAATTTCCATGTCCATATTCTTTGTAAGTAACAGACATTGACAGCGGCACCTATTCACACTAAGCAAGAAATGCACTTACAGTCTTGTGGAGGTAGTACTCGAACTGTAGCACGCAACTCCTGGATTGCAGGAGGTGGGGGAGACGCTGTTGGTCGGCAGTATCCTGTGTGCATGAGAACTGGAAAGCAACACTGAACCATTAATACTCACTTTCATACATGACCAGGTCATATGGCATATAGACTCACTACTAACTGAAACCAACCATCTGAACAAAGAAAAACTTAAACCAACCCTAAAATCACATACCAGCAACGAGATCTGAATCATCTGTGTATATATCTGTCCCCCACAGCTGGCCACCTCTAACCTGCATGTAATGGAATTAAAAACATAAAACCAAAACAAATCAAAAGAACAAATGAAGAATAGACAAAAGCAAACATTAATGTTTTCCACAACCTAAACACTGATAAGAATGAGAATTGAACAATAAACTTTCAAAACAAATTGGTTCACAAGGGCAAACAAATGTACAAAAGTTGCCAACCTATAAAGGCAGTTAATTAATTTGGAAAGAAAAAATGACTACACTCTAAAAAGCACCTAGTAACAGAAAAGTGTTTTTAAAATAAAATAAAATAAAACCATATATGAAGACTAGATCAGCTGCTAATATCAAATACCTACGGAATTGTGCTCACATCTGACACACTACATATGAAGCAAAGGAATACACAAACAATGAGCAATACTCTCTGTGGAAACCATAAACAGAAATAAATCAAAAAGTTTGAACACAAGAGCACTAGAAAATTATCACAACGAAAATGCAAGAAAACAAGTACATTCAAAGGAATACACAAACAATGAGCAATACTCTGTGTGGAAACCATAAACAGAATATACCAAAAAGTTTGAACACAGGATCACTAGAAAATTATCACGACAAAAATGCAAGAAAACAAGTACATTGTAGCCCAATTTCGTACGAACATAATTTAGATCTTACTTGGCGATTTGTTGCGGTAACATGCTCAGCTGGGATCCGAATTTCAAGGGTTGGACCAGTTAGACAGCTTTCATTTTTTTCACCTTGAGATACTTCATATTCCTTCCACAACTTTATCAGTTCTTGCATGCATTCGCCAACTTTATAAACAACAGAGGATACTTCATTTTTACCTGAAACAATAGCAGTGTTAGCACACAACCTATGTGCAACAATAACCATGCAATACAGAATACTGATATTGACTATTACAGAAAAGCTAAGAAAACTTTTTACTACATGACTAGAAAACACTCTTAACTCTCTCCTGCTCAGTTTGAGTGTGTTGCATGTTTGCATCTGTTAAAAAAAATTAACTAGAACGGAACCTATTTTCAAAGAATTTAGAAGCTAAGAATGTAGATGTTTTATCATGCAGTGTTCTATAACAATGTAACATACATTGACCCAAGAAAAATAATATCCGCCCTTGTCCGCCTATCCAAAAGAAGGCTGTGAAATCATTGACAAGTTTTCCTCCCTAGGAAAATGCTTATTTATGGATATTTGTCTCTTTAGATTCAATGAATCATGTGACTCTACAAGCAAATTGTTCTTATTGCTTCTTACTTTCCGAATTCCAGACAAAGGTCAGAGCTCCCTTCTTTCAAACCAGACTACTTCACCATGAGGGTAGGGGGACGGCTCCTTTCTTTCAGACCTTAATTCACCATGGGGGTAGAGGGAAGAATTTTTAAATTATGAAAGAGGCTTATTTTTGGGCACGAAAGACAACCCTTAACCAACCAGCATCAACCATAGCAAACATTGTCCACACTGAATCCACCAGAATGAGAGGGTAAGCATGGGATAAAATTGAAAGAAGGACATGAGATTTGGGCATGTCATTTAGGGTTCTTTTCCTTAGTGTTGATCAGTAAATGATTCATCAAACCGGCGAGAAGTTGGGGTCAACAGAGTAGTTTTCTTCTCCCCTTCATTTCAAATGGGATTGCGCAGCAATTTTCCATCCACATGCTCTGTCACTATCATCTAATGCTTGTTTGTTTGAGGTTCTACTAATATTACATGCCAAACAAAGTCAAACTTCAGGGGATGTTTGTGTAACTAACTCAAACAGAATTTCCAAGGAATTACAGAAAATATGCTTTCCAATCTCACAAAATAACAGAGTAAACTCCACCTCCTAACATGGTATTTTAACCAACCAAATCGTGCAAGGATTAGAATTGGGGAGAAGTGACTAATCTATCAACCTACTATAACAAGATTTACATGCAAAGTTCCCACAGGACCAAGTTTCCAAAATCTTATATCCAGTCTACCAAAATGAAAGGATGCATTTACAAGTGAAGAAAATAGAGAGACAGCTCCACAATCTCCAAACCAGTCAGATTTCTGTGAAGATTAAAATTCAAGCCATGTTGGAAATGGAATAATTTGAGAGTCGGAAAGCCTACAAAGTCGAGGGAGATATGCACAACAATGGAGGCAGACTCGAAAAAGCTGTTCTAAATCTCATTCCCCACCACAATCTCCAAACCAGTCAGATTTCTGTCAAGATTAAAATTCCAGCCATGTTGGAAATGGAAGAATTTGAGAGTCGGAAAGCCTACAAAGTCGAGGGAGATATGCACAACAATGGAGGCAGACTCGAAAAAGCTGTTCTAAATCTCATTCCCCACCACAAATGAAGGTAAGGATAGAAAAGGCTAAAACCCTAAGAAATGTTTTTCCAGTGACATATACTCAAACCTTTAATCATGATATTGAAATCCCACCCATTAGGATTAAGCCTATATATTAAATGTAGATGATATAATTGCGATCATCAAAAGCAGCACATTGAATTCCAGAAAGATGAATATATGTACCCAAATAGCCTCAATCACATCAAGTCTGAAGCATGATTTAGACAAACACCTCTGGTTTTTGTATATATAATCAAAACAGCAGTGACCACAGTAATACTATAAGTGCAGACTTATGTGTGTATAAATTAATGTGTACAAGAATGGAAGAAATTATTTATGAACAACGAATATGGTTGGGATGTTGTACATATACAGGTATGCATTTATTGGAGGGTAAAGTGAAGAGCACAAACAAAATAAATTTCTGCTGACATCTACAGAACTTCACCAACAAAAAAATTCTTGTTGCAAGAAAATGAAATACAAGGGCGCACCTTGGGATCTGCAAAATACAAGAACACATAAACAAAATTAAATTGTGTATGAAACAAGGGACACCATTTCCATCACAAGACAAATGAATATCCATTAACTTCAACATGAAACCAAATTTGACTGTATGCTGACGAATGACATTTTGCTGAAGAAAACAAGGATAGCTGTACATTGATATTTCACTTAAATAATAAGCACGCTTTAAGGAAAAGTATACTTTTCATTTAAACTTGATTCTTGAATTTATAATGGTATTATAAGATTTATGCTTTACCAAGCTATTACCTTGGGCTGCCATTACATTTAGCAAATGACATATGATAACAAATAAAGCGATCACAGTAACAAATATGTTTATCATTTATAATTCGCACCACCAAATTACAAATTGAATCAGTAAAAAACAAAATTAAAAGATAAACCTTTCAGCGAATGACTTACAACAACTATAGTGAAATTAATTTCAATAAACAAATGTCCTAAAAAGAAGTGGAGAGATAACTGCCACTTTATTTTCACACCAATTATGCTTTCAATATGCGTAGGCAGTATATCATTGTCTACACTGCAAAAGTTGATCATCCACTTCCAAAGAATTTTGCATATATCTAGAAAATATATTGCTTGTAGCCATTGCACAGATTACTACAGACGAATAGCTTTTCTGAATCCATATGCAAAACAAACACAATAATCAATCTACTAAATTTAGGTTCAAAATTAGTAGTTTATCTATGCAATATCAAAATGCTAGGGCATATTTTCACATACTTTTTTGAATATGTGAAATCAGTAACCCATCATACTTGCAATAAAATTGGAAACGGAAAAGGAAAATATTTAAACACACCCTTCATTGTCTTGAGTGCGGGACCTAAAGCGCAGCTCACGATTTGCCACCTGAGGGCTACCCCTTGACCGTTGCATCCTTTTACGCTGCTGAACTCCATAATTACAAACTTCCTTATCTCGGTCTGTAGCCCCTTCACAATCTGCACATCCATCATCTGATTCTTTGTCATAGCCCCTACTGCGCTTTTCAGTTCTATCTCCTTCAACATCAACATCTCTTTCTTTCCTCCTGTCTCTGGATTCCCTATCAACATTTCTCCAACTATCAAAATCTTTCTGTTTCTTCTGCTCTGCTGGCAGAATTTCCTGTTCTGACACTCTAATAGACCCGTCCCCCACTTCCTTCTCATTATTTGAACCATCTTTCTCTACTCCATTCCATGGGTCTTTCTTGGTATGATCCCTTTCCCTCTCTCTCTGTCTTTCCTTGTCTTTGCCGGTGTCCCTCCTCTCCCTCTCCCACCTATCTGCATCTCTTTCTTCTTTTGCTGGTTCTTTGCACTCACTACTGCTGTTAGCTACTGGAATAGTGCTCCTACGATCACTTCTTTCCTTATCCCTGTCTCCCCATTCCCGGTACTTCATATCTTTCCTTTTTCTATCCTTTTCTTTGAATTTATCCTCACCTTTAGAATCAAATTTATTTTCCCCAACAGCCTCATGTGCCTCTACATGATCCCGCTCCTCAGTAGCAGGGACTTCCTTTCCAACCTCAACGTGGCCTTGTGTACTACTGCGATGCCAGGCATCTGTACTTCCAGCTGGGGCATCAGAATACCGTTTTCCTCTATGGTATTCTTTTGAGTCTTTCCAATTCAAGTGACTACTGGCCACACCATAACCTTCCATTTTCAGGTCAGCCTTCACATCATTAAAATTCTCCCTTTCATATTTCGTCTCCTTATTGTCATCCCCTCGACTGTCATACCTCACATCCTTTTCACCCTTAGCATTCTGTGTATCCCTTCTTGACTCACTGTACAAGTCCCTTGTCTCCGTCTTTGTGTCTCGGTTCTCAAACCGAAGATCTCTAGTATCCTTGGAATCTCTGGACTCCAATCTGTTTTCAGAAGCAGCAGGTTGATCTACATGCAAATCATTTGAAGTTGATGGCATTCGATATATTGAATGAATGGGAGATCTTCTATCCAGGTCACGGGATTCTGTACGGGGAATCTTCGGCAAGCGAGAATCTTGAGTCATCTCATAGGGAGGATGGTACTCATTGGAAACCGATGATGACAGCTTCGGGTAAGCTCCTGAATCATCATGTGGGTATTTTGAAGAGGAGGAATGACCACTCTCTTCGTGAGGTCTTTTAGGTGCACCGCTCATGCTCAAGCTCCTACAATGAGATGTACCCTACTTGGTCTGAAAAACAAAAATGATAACAGCAGCAGCTTCTCTTGTCCTTCTTATAACTGGAGCAATGGATGTTGCAAACTGCATAAACAGGTGTTGAAACAAACATTTGAAAGTGAACACATCTAATTTGTAGCCCAAAGCATTCAGACTGAAAAGATATTATTATTCGCAGAACCCAGACAACGAGAACTGTAAACTACGCACTTCACATAGAGGTAATAAGTGAGAAATCACTAAAATTTAGTCCATAGTTGCCTAATTCGCTCACCCCCTACGAATTTCGATCTGGATCGAGCGTACTCGCGGTCCGGTATCGATCTGGAACGAAAGATTTAACGACTCAGTTCCAGAGGAGAGAACAGTACCTGATAGACGACGTCGCCGCTACAGAACAGTACCTAACCGCCGACAGCACACGAGCAATCGAGGGCACATGAGGGAGAGTGCTATAGCTGATGAGCCCACGTTTGATTCTTGGTCTCTTGGCATAAGGGGAAGGAAGATATAGGGCTCGGAGAGGATTTTTTTTGACGAATAAATTCGAAGAGGTGGGATGGGTGATAAATGGAGAGTTGTTCTATAATAAGGTCCGTATTTATACGGTCTTCAAGTGACATAGTTTTAGCCGTTGGATTATTTTATGTTGTCAAATTCTTTCACCGTCAAACACACCTTTTGAAATATGTGTTGTTGAGATGTGTGGTCCGATTCTAAGGTCCATATATGGAGGACTTATTACAGAATTTTGCGATAAATGGATAGCGTAGAATTTTGCAATAAATGAATAGGCGTAAGAGTAGTTCCGACGTACAGACTAGCCCAAGCAAAAGGGTCTCCGGTCTCCCAAAATCAGCTCCAACGGTGACATCCAGTCCGGGTAAGGCCCAAGATAAGGAGAAATTTTTATATGTTCCGGGTATATCACGTGGCTGGTGTACCATCTAATAAACATAGAACATGTGGAATTATTGTCTAACTTATTGCATTTCTTTTTATAATATGTGGCGGGCTGCATTGCAAATATTTCATATGTTTTCTGTCTATTGAATGGTACACCAGCCACGTGGTGTACCCGAAACACCCAAAAATTACTCATATGATAGGCATTGACCTCATCAAAGAAAAACGGGTTAATTACATTTTTTGTCACTAAATTTTGGCTCGAAATCAAATTTGATCACTGTAATTTCAATTTTTCCAACTTCATCACCGTAATTGCAACAATTAACAAATCCGATCCAATTCCTCAATTCCATTGGTTAGCTTAATTAAAAAATATTTAATATTTAATTAATAAATCAAAAGCAAATTATCTCTACCTCACTCTCTTCCTATCCCCACCACAAATCGACTGCCTCCTCCCACATGAGAACGTCTCAATATCACATTCTCTCTTATCTCTTCCTCATCAAACACTCCCAGAAAATACACAGTTTGGAGTGCAAAATAATTGATTATGTTGTATACATTTCTTTAAATGGAGGAACTATGAGAAATCCAAAATCTATTTGTTAACATTTTGATGGGTGTAGGGGTCTTTTCGTTCCAGCAGCCTGACGAATGGGCCTGGGCTGCTGTAAGAAGACGACGAGAAAAAATCACAAAATGCTTGAGTTCCAAAACAAGCTCCCGAGAGAGTTTTTAGAAAATCTGGTGAGATTTTAGAAGAACACTCTCAGGATCACTTCACTAACACCCACATAAGCATGAAGATTTCATTAATGACTTAGCCTGAGGAGCATGTGGCATGGGAGCTAAGCCTTCGTGAGTTTAGCAATTTGAGAGAGAGAGAATAGCATGAGTTTCTTATAGAGGAAAGATTAGCACGATTCTTATCCTAAGGGAGGAGAAGAAGGATGAACAAAAGAAAGGTTTGGGTGGCTTGAGTAAATTCCAGATTGACAAAGCTTGGTCAAGCTTTGGATCGTTGGGTTGTGGATGTCTTTTCTGGGTAGCAAAAGTCTCCTTTTATGGGCGTTAGGAGCTCTAATTTCGTCTGGTTTTCTTCTTCCTTTTTTCCTGGCAGCTCCTACTTAGCTCTATTTTGATGATTTTCTCCATCCAAGGAGCATGGGTAAGGAACCCTTTGTGGTTCCAATGTTTTGACGCAGCTGGGCTTTCCCATAGAGGGGAAAGCGCCACCTGCTTTCATAAAGGCTTTTCCAAGACAGAGCTTACAGAGGAAAGAAGAGAGATGAAGCCTTTTACCCGATGGACACTTCTCTCACCCCCATGGATTTCCTCTGGTCTTGCCATGGTTCCCTTGTGACTGTTACTTGGAGTTCTAACGGGAATAGGACTTGACGCCAGATTTTTGCAAGTTGCTGGGCTTGGGCTTGTACACATGGTATTGGGTCCTATGGCTTTGTTGCTTCTATCGTTCGACAGGCTTTCGTCAAGCCGCTGGAAAGTTTAATTCTATTGATGTGGGCTGGGCTAGATATTTTGGTAGGTTCTTTGGTATCTTCCTAGAGCATGGGTCAATTTTTCTCCTCTCTCTCTCATGCTAACCCATGTGCTTGGGTTCTAGGAACGGTCTTGAGTTTCAAAGTCCCCCAAGTGGCTTGAAACTTACGTTTCTTAAACCCTCAATGGGCCCCGTGATTGCTTGTTACCATCCATACCACAACCCACTCAAGCAAGCCCCGGTTAATTTTGTGGCTTGGGCCCACTTAAGCTCGTGGCGTAGCTTGGTGCATGATATCTATGCTTGTGCTTAGGACTTTTATTATACCGTGATAGGCTTTAATTGGGCCAAGTAGCCCCGAATAAGCATGTGAGCGTGATTTTAATAATTTTGGCATGTTCTTGGCTTCCTTTGCACGTGCTTGCTTGGCATAATTCATGGCTTGTAGCTTGTGTTGGCGGTGTTTATAAATTCTCTTTTTTCGATCGAACCTATTTTGTATCTGATCACCTATATTGGGCCAAGAGTCAACTTGGGTTTAGGCCCTTGGATTTTTGGGCCTCAACATTAGCCCCCTTGATTATTGGGGCCATGAGTAGCTTTGAGATGGGCCAAATAATCAAACCCGGCCCAAACAGCAAAAATCAAATCCAGGCTGCTGACGTGACCTTCTCGTTTCCCGCGTGTGTGCTGCCATGATTATTTTCCAGCGGTCTCTTGCATTCCCCAGGTACGCTTCCATCAGTCTTGTTGTTGATGCCCAAAAAAGTCACGAGAAGCCCAAAGACATTCAAAGCCCAATATAACATATAATGTTGGTCATGCGTTAATTCAAGCTGTATTTTGGGAATTAATTTATTAAATAAATATATAAATAGTGTACATGCCATACATTTTTCCTATGCCAATCACCTACCAAGCTCACATGAACCCAAGTCATGTGGTTTACGGGGCTTACATGAGGGATTGTGGTGTGGAAGGTTACGGAGGTCCACAAGGCCCACGGAAGCTCTTGGATAATGGAGACTTTGGGCTAGCTACTTGGGAGCACCAAAGTCCAAGTCCATTACTTAGAGTTCTCCAATGTGGGTAAGCAAATGAGATATTTTCCAAGCATTTCCTTTTATCCATAGGAAATAGTCATTTTCCAAATGCCTAGCTTTATTCATTGGAAATAAGCCTTTTCCAGCACTCCCTATTACCTATTGAAAACAAGCCAATTCCAACACTTCCCTTTACCCGTTGGAAATAGTCATTTTCCAATGCTTAGCTTTACTCGTTGGAAATAAGAATGTCCCAATGCTCCATTTTACCCATAGGAAATATACTAGCTCCAACACCTCTTTTTACCTATTGGAAACCAAGGAGAGCCTTCACCTTCTATAAATTGGAGGCACTTCTCAGCCAAAACCAACTCACTCTTGGTGGTGGCAAGCTTCTCAACCACCATGAGAACTCACCCTTCTTCAGCTGCTGCAAGCATTCCAGCAGTTACTAATTTTCCTTCAGTCATCAAGCCCCCTTCTCATTCGGCTGCTGCAAGCAACACATCAGCCGGAGACCAACTTTTCTTCAGCCAAAAATCCCTCACTTAGCTGCTGCAAGCATCCTAGCAGCCACCAACCCTCATAAAGCATCTTCCTTCCTCTTTTTGGCTGCTGCAAGCATTCCAGCAGCCATCCCAGCCATCAACCTCCATCTCTTGGTTGCTATAAGCCTCCCAGCAACCATGAGAACTCATCTTCCTTCCTCTTTTTGGCTGCTGCAAGCATTCCGGCAGCCATCCCAGCCATCCTAGTCATCCCGGTCATTCTTCAACCATCACAACTGAGATTTTTATTCCTCCTCATACCCTTCCAAGCTTTAAATACTATAGCCTTCAAGCCTCAAGCTTTTCCTCCCATTCTCCTCTTGAAACTCTTAAATCCTCATAGCCATAGCCACAACCACAAACAACAAATTATCAACAAACTTAAGCATGTCCAACACCAAGCCAAGCACATGCATTCTCATTTGCTAAACTTGTGGGTCTTTAGCTCCCACACTCCAAGCTCTCATGCCAAGCTAGAAAGTTTATCATGCAAAGCCAATGATTTGTCTGTAGGCAGCTGTTGGTTTCATTGGTGAAGAAAACCAAGGTGTTTCCTAAGGCTCAACTACCCTTTCGAAACACCTTTGGGGCTTGATCTTCGAACTCAGGCTCAAGGGGCAATTTCTTCCATTTTTGCTCTTTACGGCAGCCCAAGCCCGTAGCAGCTGCCGGAACGAAAAAGCCCCTACACTTGTCTTATTTTATTTTTTCCTTTCTTTTCCTTTCCATTCTAACCTTTTTCTTCTGTGCGCAAGGCTAAAACTGGTTGCCCCTTTTCAATTTTCGCTGGTCCCTTTTCACACACAGGTTTTGAAGGGTGAGAGATCGCAAGGAGATCTCACCCATAGCTTTTGGGTGGTTTTGCTCGGAGGAACTGCTCGTAACTTCTGGGAAAAGCCACGATTTCTCTTTAAAACCCTTCGGATTTCTTCAATTCGCTCCTCAATCCATCCGAAATCAAACTCAGCGAAGTCACCTCGCGAAGCGTGAGGTATTTTTTCATCGGCGACATCGCAAGGCAATCCCTTCTCCCTTCGACTTCGGCAAGCTACTGGACGGACTCCATCGAGTGCAGTGGTAAGCATCGTTTCCCTATTTCTTCTCCTGTTTGCCTCATCTAATCACTTAGGGCACATGCATCCATGTGTATACACTCTTGCATGTGCATATATATATATATACATGTGGAGGCACTCTTCGTACTCTGGGAATTCCTCAGGAACAGGGCAATTTTATGCGGGTCTCAGTCAAGGTTTCTAAAGGCCAAAATAACAACCACACACCATGCCTAGAACATGGAATTGCAAAGACGCCAACTTAAAGGGTTATGGAGCATAACTCAAAGGTTCTGTTACAAACATCCAGTTATTGTTATGGCAATTATCAAACACGACCAAGTGCTCAAACAAAGTATTGATCATCAGTTTAGCAAGATAATAACATAATTATAAAAAGTGTTTCCCTGTTTTGAACAAGAAGTCTACTAAGAAAACCAAAAAAAAAAATAGAAAAAGACTTACTTAATTGCTTTTGTTACTGGAATTGTTATGATTAGGTATTAACGATAGTTAGATGTAGCAATTATGGTAGGAATAAGAGAGTGTAATAAGAGAAAGTATATGAACAAAAGGAGTTTTATTGATTGAAAGCTAAAGGAGAGTACTGAGATTTTTTCTCAATCCCTCTATGGAAGAACGTAAAAATTAGATTTCACGAGCATACACCCCCGGAGTGGTTTACCGATAGCATTTACCCAAATAGAGCACAAGAAAGAGCCCTAGGACTTGCATATCTTTAGTGCTAAATAGAAGGGTTTTTTTTGTCTTTTTGAAAATATTTTGGGTTTGTATGCGAGCTGGCCGTTTGTTTTGGGTTTTTCACTAGATTCCTCATTTAAGAAGAGAGCCATAACAATAAAGAAAAAGAGAAAAACAAAGAAATAAAGGGAAAAAATGGGACGGAGCATATCAAGGTCGCCATCCTACAGCAGAGGGAGAAGCCGTAGAGATCGAAGCCGCTCACCCTACTCCAGGTCAGTTCTCAAATTTCCCATATTTAAATATCTGCAAATTTTTGAATAAATTGGGTTGAATTGTATTAAATTAAATTTGGTTGTTCGCAATCGCAAATGTTGTTGGGAAACATAGAAGAAATCGTTCGAGTGGCTCCCCACGTCGCCGGAGAAGTCGTTCGCCAAGTTACAGGCGGCGCAAGAGTCGTTCGCCGACACCCAGACGACATAGACGACACAGAAGTAGGAGTAGGAGTAGAAGTAGCTCTTTGTCTCCTCCTCCTTTACCCAAGTCTCCTGGGCCCCGTCTAACCTCAACTGAACGCAAAAATGGTGCTGATAAACTCAAGAAAGAGGAGGAAGAAAAAATCAGGTAACTTTTATCAACTGCCCAGCATTTTATAATCCATAAACAATTGCTAGTGTCTTAGTGACTGGTGAGGCATTCTTTCTGTCGTAGTGTATAATATATGAGGATGATCATGTTTCAATGATTTGATTGGAATTTTTGTTTGCTGCTCACATTTTTCTTCTATAGTCTGTTTATTATCCATTTTGAATGTGCCATTATCTGTCAGGCGTCAACAAGAGGCAGAACTCAAACGGTTAGAAGAAGAGACTGCAATGAGACTTGAGGAAGCGATTCGGAAGAATGTGGAGGAGAGGTTGTCTTCTAATGAAGTTAAGTTAGAAATTGAGAGGCGTATAGAAGAAGGTCAGAAGAAATTGTTTGATGATGTTAAAGCTCAACTTGAAAAAGAAAAGGAAGCTGCTCTTGTTGAAGCAAGACGGAAAGAAGTAAGCAACTTGGCTTCTGACCATTATCTTATCCCTTTCATCTGGGTCGATATATGAACATGAAATGAAGTCAAGTGAATGTGTTTATTGCAATATTTGTTTGAGGTTTGATCACTGATTGAATTTTTTATTGAGTTAGTCACATTAGTAGTCTTTTTGTTTTGTTTTGTTTTTCTCAATTGAGGAAATAGAGGAAAGGAAGATGTGAAAGAGTAGATGGGTGAAAGAGTTGAGAGGGGTGGAGAAATGCGAAACAAAATTAAAACAAAAACCAATTTAAAACTGGTCTTTGTTTTTAATGAAGGAACAAATGTGCTTCACTAGAACATGAAAAAAGAAGATTATGAAGACGAAATTGCACATGCTACCAAAGATGGTTGACAAATATGAATTTATTAATCAAGATGGCTGTTCAGGTCAATAATCACCTGCCTATGATGAGCCCCATGTTACAAGTACATGTGGCATTCCATCTTAGCTTTGGTAATTTTTGCCCTGGAATAGTGACTGTTTAATGAGCAAACTGGGTTAAATATCATCGGCAACGTCGTCAATGCTGTCGTGTTCTCTCAGTTAGGTTGCCTGTAATTGAATCAATCACTGTTTCTCTACCTTTTGTTGTCATAGCTGAAGATTTCTTGTGCTGTGCATGTGATTAAATTATGCACGCTTACTAATTCATACATGCACTCATATATATATATATATATATTACATTTTATGTTATCGTTTTTGTGATCAATATGATCCTTTGATATGGTTCCCTACATCACTTAGGAACAAGCTCGGAAAGAGAGAGAAGAGCTTGATAAGATGCTGGAGGAGAATCGGAGGAGGGTGGAAGAGGCTCAGAGAAGAGAAGCTTTGGAACAGCAGAGCAAAGAAGAGGAACGGTATCGAGAGTTGGAGCTGATTCAGAGACAGAAAGAAGAGGCTGCAAGGAGAAAAAAGCAGGAAGAGGAAGAAGAACATGCAAAACTGATGAAGTTGTCAAGTAAGAACAAATCTCGGCCAAAGTCTTTTGGTATTGGTTTATAATGGTGATATGTGTCACTGTTTTCATAGTGTTCCCATAGGCTTTTGACTGGAAGTCTGATTAACAAATATCAGTGTGATATATTGTTTTCTACTGCATAGCATTGTTTCTCTCTTTGATTGCTTCAGGATATGAAGGCCCTCAAATTGGTCAGTTGTTGACATTCTTGATTGGGTTAAGGTACTAGGTTATTGAACTGATTTCTATAATTTGGATGTCTTTAAAGAAATACCTTCATGATGGTTCTAGTTCTTGGTTATTGTTTCCTTATTAGAGAACTTACAGTGGTAAATAAATCTGTGAAACAATCCACCATAATGTGTGCAATCCATGAGTCTTCAGTAAACAGTTTATGCAGGACAAAGTGGGAATTTAAAGGACGCAGAAGAGAGAATTAAGATTGGGAGAAAGTGATAGAAAGGGATAGATGAATTAAAAGATAAATAGAAACATGTAAGATTAAAGTTTAGAGAGATAGAGAAAGAGTTGATTTAGGGGTGTCAAGCAATTTGAAACTCTTAAATTTTGGCAAAACTCAATTGAATCTAATGTTTGCGTGTTGTTATAAGTTTGGAATGCAATTGAATCCAATTGGATGGTCATTTTTTTTTCAGGAAGATTCAAAGTTCAAAACAAAAATGTTTTGGTTTTAAAATGTACACAAGCATAAAAAGGCTTAGGTCATTTATAGTTTGGTCTACTGTTTCAAATGCTTATAAGATGCATAACAGTACGAAATCAACTAAACTGGATTTGTTGGAAGTGGGAAATCCTTCAACTGATTATATTGGTTTTCATATATTTTTAATTCCAATTCAATCCAATCCAATCTGTCAAAGTCATCGAGAAATCGCGGAGTCGGGTTTTCCTTTTCTTTATCCCTTTTGCACGCACTATTACATAGTCAATTATAATGAACACAACACCTGGGCACATGTATGTCCTTAGTTGGTAGGAAATGAAATAAGATATGTAGAAGGTAAATCTGTCTGCACTGGTAATATATGTTTTCTGGCACTTGCATAATGCGGCGACTAATTATCTGCATTTGTTTTAATGTTAGTATCAAAATGTATAAAGATCAGGGGCCCTTCCACTCTCAGCTAGCGAATGTCAATATTTCATGTAAATAGTCCGCAGTATTCGATTTTAAAATATCATTGTTTTTTTTTTAAATCTCAAATTTAGAAATATTCACATGTAATTTTTCAAATTATAAACAAGAATTTTTAGAGCAATGGTCGCTGAATTTAGGCCCAATCAATATTTTGGTTGTCCAACTCAAGTATTGGTTATGCTAGTCCCTCAACTCCGCATTTACTTTATACCGTTGGTCCTGCAGTTATATTTTCTGTTGGACCTACGTGCTCGTGAAGTATGTTGAAGGTTTTGGGGTGATTAAAGTTGTCAGCTCCTTGGTAGTAAAAACCCAAAAAATAAACTACACTGCATGTAATAAAGTGTATTTTTTCTTCTTTCTTTTTGCTTTAAAAAATATGCTAGTAAGTAGGGTTGGGTACCAAACTGGATCAAACCCTAAACCCTAAACCTTGTCAGTATTATACCCTAATGCCTACACTGACCATGTCGGTATGTCCTTTCTAGATACCGACGTTGAGCCAACAATCCCCTCAGGGCTCGTTTGTTACACCTTCTAAGCTTGGATTGGACTAGACAAATTTTTATCCCATGTTTGTTTTGACTTGGTACTAGTTTTAAGTGGGATTGTTAATATTGGCCCCACCAAAAACACCTTCTTAGGTGTTCTTAGCGAGACACGAGTGGAGAGGGGGGACAAGCTAGTCCCGACCCAAGCAATTGCAACAACCAAGCCCTTGCCGCAACGACTGACCACCCAAGTGCCTTCCACAAACACCGACCACCCAAGCACCTGAAACCGATCCAAACCCCCACCGTCACAGCCACACGTAGTGACTCCCAATACAACATCGCTATCAGTTTCAGTCAATTTCGGCGAGCACCGATTGGAGATAATGATTTCGAAGCTTGAACTATGGGCTGTGGACACGGCAATTATGCAACAATGGTGACTGTGAGACGATGATGACTGTGCAAGCAGAGGGAGAAGTAGAAGACAGAGTATATTGAGAAGAAACAAAGAGAAAATTTTCGGAAAAAAAAAAAAAAGGAACGGAGAAAAATTTTGGAAAAAAAAAAAACCAAAGAGTAACATATATTGAGAAGAAGAGGCAAAGGAGGAAGGATGGAGGAAGAGAAGAAGAGAAGAAGAAGAAGCAAGACGAGGGAGGAAGAAGAAAAGAAGATGCAGAAAGAGAAGAAAAGTCAAAAAAATAATATTAAATTCACTTTAATATGTTTTTAAAAATTTTAAAAAAAAATTTAGTCCTAATCCAAACATACACCAAACAAAGGACAATTGTTATCCAGTTTAGGCCAGGCAAGCCAATCCAAGATAATCCCTAATTATAGTTCATGCCAAGACAGTCCTTCGTACCAAACGAGCTCTCAGAGTGCAATTTTCGATTTAACGCCAAATTCTAAATCATAGACTGGACCGCTTTCGATTTAACTCCAGATTTTTGGGAAAAAGGAGACATCAAACTGTACTGGTTGATCCAGTTCAGCCAATTTACATCAGTGGAAATGCCCAACATATATCGGATTAGCACGAAAATTCCATGCTCATCATTCAGTGAATTTTCCTGAATGATTTTATTCGAAAGAAGAGCATAATCCATTAACTGAGGTATGATGACCCATTAATTTGGACATGTAACATGAATTTCGAAAGGAATAAAAACCATAAAAATGCTGCCAATTATATCATTCAACCCTTTTTTTTTGGTTGTTGGTTGTTGGCTACATCATGTGATTGCAAATATCTTCTTCTTGAAAAGGGAAAATACACAGTATATTCACATCCTACAGTGCATTTAATACATCCATAGCTCACCTACACTTTCCCATCGATGGCAGCCAACCAAATAATCTCTGAAATATAAATGAAGTTCTGTAGAGTTTCTTTGCAAGAAGAAATAATGGATTAATATGCATAAACTATATATATAAAAATTATGTTGTATGAGAACTGTGTGTCCGTGAAGCCCAAATACCAAAGACAAGAAACCAAAAGACGAACAATATTGCCCAGTAGCGAGCAGGTCCATACTTGATTCTGGTGAGCACAAACTGCCACATTTAAAAGCAAAAATATTATTATTGTTTTTATATAGGAAACAAATAGGAGATTATTATGGTGATTTATACATCTCATTGTCATTAGGTCCATACTTAATTCTCGTGAGTTAAAATTATGACTGCACTCAAATTCATGTGTATAATCAAAATTTCCTCAAAGCCTGTTCATAGAAAAACTTCTCTTAATACATCTCTATAGTTGAAACAGAATGGAGTAACCAAACTTCCAATCTGCGAACTAATCGTCTTAAATCAATTAAAAGCCACCCACATTGTTGCATCCCAGCAATGGCTGGCTTGGTCATCTTCTATTTCAAGGTACTAAAATTTATACAGATCAATTCTATGTTAAACACAATAAGATAAAGAATACAGGATGGAGATGAAACAACATAAACCAACATCCCACCCACCAACCATCTCCCCTCACGCAAAAGATAAAATAACAATCAAAGTCTACTTACAGTTTCAGAGAACAGAACAAAGGTGCAGCATATCTTGGGCGTATTATTTCATTCTTTTCTCTTGAGTAGGTACATAATAGTTTCAGGTTGCCAAAGGAAGTTGGCAAAGTAGTTTTCAGTTTGCTACTGCTAACATTTAGGATATGCATTTATGCATGCATGCATACAAAATAAAATCCAAAGAGAAAATCATTATCAATCACCAGGTCATCTGCAATCCTATGTAAACTAAAGGGCATCCAGACACATGCACACAAAGTGCAGCTAGCTTGATTATAGCCTTTCATATTTTATGAGTTTACTATGAAAATCAAATTTGTGATTTTCTTTATTTTATAGTGGTGCGGTTCAATTAAGGAGAGTACTTTACCAAGAAAGCATTTTTATATTTATCTTACTCAAATTTGTGAATATATTTTTTTTAGGCTCAATTATCGATATGCCCCCTGTGCTTCACCGAAAATCTCACTTTGCCCCCTACACTTCAAACTGAGTCAATATGCCCCCTATGCTTTATTTTTGCTTCCCCTGTTACCTCATTCCGTTAGTTTGGTCAATAAAATCGTTAACTAGCTGATGTGGTATGGGTATTTTAGTAATTTTAACTATTAAAAATTCTCCAAATTTTAAAACAGTTTTAAAACATTTTAATAATAAAATAAATTAGAAAAGAGGGAAAATATATATCCCCCAGCACCCGAATAGACCCCCACCACCACAACCCAACCCTTCCCCATCACCAACAACCACCCCCAACCCATGCTTCCCATTCCCTCCCCATCTTGCCATCCTGATTTCTCCTCCGCCATGGTAAAAAAACAAAAAACAAAAAACAAAATAAAGTTCTTCAATATGAGTTTACTGTTTGTAAATTCCAATCGCATAACCCTCATGGCTGCATAGAGAATATGTGAAAATGACAAGCATGAAATCAAATCAAACCCAGTTGGAGAAGATAAGAGAAGTTCTTGCGCCTTGGGGTTTTAGCATTCAGGTAATTTGTTGGGATGGCTACGGCTTGGGGCAGATTGGATTTGTGAGGTTGGGTGTGGATTTGGGGTGTCAGCTCGGGGTGAGTATGGCTGGGGGTTGAAAGTGGCTAGGTGGGTTGGGATTGATTGTTATTAATGGTTTGGGGTGGGTGCATCACCTGGGTGGGGGGATCATATGAGTGGTGGCCATAGGTTGGGGGCAGAGGGTGGCAGTGGGGAAGGGTTGGGTTATTGTGGTGGTGGGGCTATTCGGGTGCTAGGGGCTTATAATTTTTTTTTTTAAAAAAAGAACTTTCTAATTATTAAAATGTTTTAAACAGTTTTTAAAATTTAATTTAAAATTTGAAAATTTTTAATTGCTAAAATAGCTAAAATACTCATGCCACGTAAGCAAGTTAACAGTTTTACTGACCAAACTGACAGAAGGGGGTAACGGGGGACACAAAAATAAAGCACATGGGGCATATTGACTCAGTTTGAAGTGTAGGGGGGCAAAGTGAGATTTTCGGTGATGCACTGGGGGCACATCGACAATTAAGCCTTTTTTATATATAAACTTTTATATAAATCTCTCAACCAACTCTCCCACACCCTTAGCTTACAGTATCAAATGCAGAATGAGTTAGAGAGTTGAAATAGGGTTATTTTAATTGAGTTTCCTATACTATTTGTTAGCTTCTAGTTCTTATTACTTTCCTGTTTCTACCAAAATTAGGTCATTATAAATGCATGCTTTGTAATTCAATTGAGGCAGACTTAAATGACTGAAAAACAGATTTTGTCCTTAAGTATCTCTCTGTGTGTCTTCTCTTCTAAGATCTATAAGTTCTGTTTCTAATTCTCTCCTTGTTCTGTCAATTTATTCCTCTTCTCTTGAACCTAATTCCTTTTATCTTCTAAGATCCTTTCTCGTTAGTTGTTCTACATCAGTATCTCTGTGAATATCCATTAATTAATAAAATCATATATACTGGAAAACATTGAATTAACCCAACCATATTAAATCCTGATGTAGCCATAGATGAGCCAATGAAAATCAATCAAATACAATGCAAACACGCATGATAAATGAAGGAGAGATATAAGTTACTTACAAAGCGGAAGAAAACCACTACTGTTAAAGCACAAATTCCTCCCAGGAGAATATGAAGACCGCTTCTGGCAGTTTTCTGCACACCCAACTAGAGTTCATCAGAAAATATAGGGCAGAAATGCATAGCATAACTTGATGTGAAAAAAAAAAGGCCTCAATAGGCAAATATGAGGATGTTGATTGAAATCCCATGCTTTGATTCGAGATGAAGACAAAAACTTTATCTTCACTTGTCCAAAATGTGAATGACCTAGGAAACACTTTGATTATTAAATATTTGGTAAAAGGGTTGGCATGTTGATGTTGTCTGCTTTCAAAAATTAAGGTGAGTACATCTTTCGTCCTTTCATACAGAGTTTATAGGAAAGTTGTTTTCCTGAATTACATGTCAGGTATTGGCAAGCAAGGGCCCTTTACTTCATTGGGTATGAGGATGTTTAGGAAGGTGAAGGACATGAGAGTAGGTTATCAATCTAATATACACTTCAATGTTTGGATGGTTGGGTTTCTTTATACGTTCTGTCTAGGGAAATATGTTATGAAGCTTGGGGGATGCGAGGGGATATTAGGTGATCAGATTTCAGTCAAAAAGTTGGGAATTTCGTGGAGTTCAGCGCTCTGATGTATGTGCTGCTAGTAGGAGTTGATTACAAAAGGTCCAATAATCAAGAGTTACAGTCAATGTTAAGAGTGCATCCTTTATTTTCTATGGACAAGGAGCCCTTCCCAGATGTTTCGATAAGCTTGCTTCCAACAACCATTTCAAATCACTGGCCACGCACTTGTTAGATTGTGGGGGCTTACACAAGGGTAAGGCACAATTTAATTTGATTGAATATGTGAATTAACTCTTAAGGTTGTGTGGAGAGATCAGAGGTTCACAGAGGGGTTATAATCTTGTGCTTTAACCATGTCTTTGTTATCGAAAACAAGCTTCAAGCTCTCAAAAGGACTTGAAATAGTGGAACAAGCAGGTGTTAGGTGACAAGGAGGTGTTTGGACTTCTTAATCCAGATGATGGGTTATCGAAGGAGACGGAAAGGAAAAAAGAACCAGAAAAGAAAAGATGGAGTGCATGGGGATTATGGCAAAGATCCATTTTTAGCATCAAAAGTCATGCATACTGTGGCAGAAGAAAAGTGATGGGAGTACTATGGGAGTACTAAATCTTTCTCCTCCTGGTCCCTCACATGCAATTTGGAAGGTCAGTCAGCGCACGTTTGTGAAAAGTTTTGAATTTTACCAGCATGTAAAGATAAGTCAATAGACAAATAAATTAAGTTTCCCCACAAAACTTGCTGGATGTTGAAGAAATATTTTCCAATCTATACCCTTTTTTTAATAAGCTGAATGACACCAATTTTGACATACCTTCCCAACACGAGGAGCGATAAGCCATGCAAGAGTAACAGTAAGCAGCCCTGTAGCAAGCAGAATCCCGGTACCTTCCACAGCCCACTTGGTTGCAGGATTTTCAGCAGGGGCAACAACAGTATTCTGAGGTTGTTCTGATACAGCTTGTGAAATTGAAACAGAATTGGTACTTGTATTGTTATTATTGTTACTATTATTATGCGGGGTAAACCATAGTGAAATCTCACTCAGTCGTTGCCTTCTGATAGCAGCTACAGCATCAGGATCTATACCTGTACTTGTATTAACCTGTGTGGCATCCGGTTCTCCCCTAGCTGTTCTTTCCCTCAATATTTCATACTCCTTCAAGGAAATCATAACCTTTTTGAAGTCTGAAATTCTGATATTTTTTGCAAGACGTCCACAGATTTCACAAACAGTGGACCCATGGTTGATAAACCATTTGAGTGCACACGCGTAGTGTACCAAAGCAAGGTCATTTTTGCAAGAGCAACCAAGCTCAACTAATGTGTCTTCATGGTGACATGAACCTGTCTCTAAATCAGCACCACAAATGAAAACCTCTCCATCAGGGCTTATAAACTCCAAAAACCCAGATTCTTTTCCAGCATTTTTCTTGACATACATATCACCTTCAGCATCTTTAAGGGCTACCCTGCTATCAGGCTTTACTTGCCCATGGCTTATACATGTTTCTTGTACAGGAGGAGTGATACCCAAAAACTCTAACGCTGCATCTCCCCTTTTGTCAGATTCAGCACAATGGCACACGCGGCAAGTTGATAAGCCGGCCTCATTGTCAAGACTATGGCGTGAGTGAGTACCTAAAGAATCACTCTGTCCAGGTGAGTCACCTTCCTCACTAGCTCCGATGCTAGCTTCCGATAAGTTTTCCTTACCCATCAAGTCAGTTGGCTTTTAGTTCAAGAGTGCAGTTTGTGCTTTGAGTTATTGCACCACTTTACTTTGGTATAGTTCTGACATCCAAGCTAATGAGGTCATTTCATCCATTGTGCAACTATACGAAACGTAAGACAAGAACTACCATTCCAATAGGAAAATGGCAGCTAATAAAGGCTTTTGTTCCAGCTGTAAAAGGAAGTTAACCCTCCAAGCATAATACAATGCCTTGGTGTCAGAGAAGAGGCTGGTAAAGACACCCGATGAAGACAAAAACATCCAACTTCATATCTCATTCATTGTAGCTTCCAATGAGATTTTAAGCTAATTATTGCTCCAATGTAGAGTCATTGTAGACCCTGTTATTGCTAGATCCACTGACATGCAAAAAAAGCAGCACCATGAGAAAACAAAACAAAATAAAAGCATGCTACCATAATAACTGCAAATCCACTTAAATTTTCTTTGGTCGAAAAATTTACTTAATGGAGCATCAACTTAACAAGCACATACAAAATCAAAATCATAACATATAAGGAAAAACAAAAAAAAACAAAAAAATGTAAGTAACCAATAACACAATTTCAAATGTGCTTGTAAAAATGCGGACCATTCTAAAATAAAAATCATGTTGAGTAAATGAACAGCAACTGACTCGCATATCATTTTACACTTTTATGAATTTGAAGTCAAAACTACCCTTTGGAAAACTTCGAAAACCCCAAAAGAACAAAAATCTGCATACAAATATTAAAATAGAGCAAGTTCATTTATAAAAAAAAAAGGACAGCTTTAAGAACGAGTCTGTAAAATTTATTTAAAAAAAAAAATCAGCAGCACCTACGTTCCTTCTACTGTTCTATATCACCAGCCAACTCCCACTCCACCCAATTTTCCTCCCCACAAATGGGTGAAGCTGAGAAAGGTTCAGTACGAAAGGTAGAAGCTTAAGAGTCTTTGTATGCATCTTCTATAATTCTTTTTCTTTCTAGAAACTATAATTCTTTTTCTTTCTAGAAACTATTTCCATTCTTCTTACGCCTTTTCTCTTATGTAATGGTTTTTCTTTCTCTCATTCCATACTTCCAATTATTTTAGAGTATAGAAGAAGCATGTCTAGATCCAAAAAACGAAATGAAGCACCAGTTAATAGATTTAAAAAGGCATCAAGGTAATAGATTTAGCATTTCATCAAACACCTGATATTCAGTTTAAATGTTGTGAACTGGCACAACAGATCTTGTATAGTCACGATAGTGGGCTTCATCAATTAGGAATTCTAATCATAAATGAATCTGAATACCATGTTTATAAAACCTTCTTTGATTGGGAAAGCAAATCCAATTGAGAATAGGATTCATATCCTTCAAGACTATTAGTTTTTTTAAGAGAAACAAAATTTTATTGCATATAACAATAAAATACAGAGCTGGTCAAGAACACCACAAAAAGAAGGCATAAGCTTAGGAAACTCATGATGGACTGGAAAACCCAACACTGTTATAGTTGTAAGGTGATCAATTTCTTAACTAGATACCATACCTCAATTTATCATATAAGAACCACATTTTCAACAAGGAGAGAGGAAAACTACAAAACAATGGACAAGACATCCACCGAGTAAAGAACTAGAGCACTCCGAAACAAAACCAACAACAGCTGCACTACAAATTGAAAAAAATGCAAAAAGGAATTATCCTTAAATGTTTTATGCTAAGTAAGTGCACTATGAAAAGTCAGCTTAGAAGACGCAGTAAGGAAAAGAATGATATACGAAATTAGGCAATAAATAGAACAGATAAACAAGGGGAAGTGCTGATTTATGAAGAAACCACCTTTTTCAGAAAATCCACAGCCTTGTCACAATTTGAGTTAAACATGTGAATACATAGTTTTCCCCTTCACCCTCCAAACAAATTCATAACCCAACATACCAAACCAAATCCCTCACTCAGAAATTAGCACAACCAGAAGATCCATTAAATCTCACAATCTATTAAAAATCATACCCATATTATCAGAAATTCGAAACCTACGAACAGAACAGCACAAGACTACAACTATGTATAAGTCGCAAAAATAATCATGTATAGAAATCAAAAATAATGAAACGATACTTACATTGCCATAAGTGTGAAAGAAAAGCTTGCCTCTTTCAATTTTGTTATTCTGCTGCCACAGTACACTGAAGAAGCGGAACACAGAAATTAGTGCATATACATATGTGCGTTCGTGTGTGCTTGCGTTCAAGTCTTGAAGAAGAGCAAGAGAGAGCGAAAAAGGAGCTGAATTTAGGTGTAGCAGAAGCGACTGATGAAGTAGTAGCTGAGTTGCGAAGATTGAGAAGGAACAGTGAGAAGAGGAGAGATAAGGGGCAAGGATTTGGGATTGAGAAAACGAAATGCGAGAGTAAAAGGTAGGAAGATGCAGCCGTCGGAGAAGTGAGGTGAGGAAGAAGAAGCCGTCGGAAAAAGGAGAGGTAAGTGAGATGAGATCGTAGGAGATGGAGGGAGAGGCAGGTACTAGATACGTTTGGAGAAGTCCCTTGAGTCATGTTATTACGTGTATTTATTTAGTATCCACATGTCATCCACGGGATCCATGTTTTTAATTCTCTAAATTAAATATAAAAAAATGTTGAAAAAACCACCCTAGAACTTACCCCCAGTAGAGTAGGTTGCACCAAGCCCGACCCGACCCGACAGTGACCTATCTTGCAGGTCGCAGCAGTAACCGCTCTATTTCCAGGGTCCAGCCTCCTCTCTTCTGTTTCTTCTTGTTTCTCCGTCAATAGTCTCCATACTCCACGGGACCTGGTGAGCTCCTAGCCTCCTCGTGTTGTCATTTAATTTCTGATTTTGTTCCTAACTTCATATTTAGGGATTCAGCTAAGCTATAGAATCTAGGGATTTCAGGATTCATTTGATTTGATAACACTCTTGTGCTGTTTACTGATTTTTTTTAAATTAAAAAAAACCGAGTTTATTGTATTTTGGGATATTGTAGGCTTGGCTTGGGTTTCTCGTGGGAAGTCATTATGTGTGATGATGTAAATGATGGTTGGTGGATTATCGACTAGGCTGTTGAACATATGCATAGCTTCATTTTGTAAAGTTCGGCTATTGGAGAAAGCAGAAGCCATTGTAATCGATGGTATAAGATTAGGGGTGATTCCAGATGTGGTAACTTACAATACTTTGCTTAGTGCATATTCTCGGTTTGTTAGCTTAGATGCAGCTTATTCTGTTATTCATAGAATGAAAGAAGCTGGGATAAGTCCAAATGTCATTACTTACAATTCTTTGATGTCCGGGGCGACCCAGAATTGCTTATTGTCACGATCCCTGGATTTGTTTGAGGAGATGTTACTAGCAGGTATACATCCTAATTTATGGAGCTACAACATTCTGATGCATTGTTTGTTTAAATTAGGAAAACCTGATGAAGCCAACAGAGTATTTCAGGATATTTTACTTAGCAATCTTACTCCCCACCCAGCTACACTTAACATAATGATTAATGGCCTTTGTAACAATGGATACACCGATAACGCCCTTATGTTATATAGGAATTTGCGACGCCATGGATTTGTTCCCCAATTGGTGACATACAATATTCTTATCAACTGGCTATGCAAGACACACAGATTGAGACAAGCAAGGAGAATTCTAAAGGAACTTGGGGAATCAGGCCATGAGCCAAATCTCATAACCTACACTACAGTTATGAAATGCTGCTTTAGGTCAAACAAGTATGACAAAGGGCTTGAGATTATGTCAGTTATGATGGGTAAAGGGTATACTTTTGATGGCTATGCATACTGCACAGTCGTTGCTGCTTTGGTTAAGACTGGGAGGATAGAAGAGGCAAATGCTTGCATGGAACAGACAATAAGGAACGGCATTGAACTTGATTTAGTAGCTTACAACACCTTACTCAATATGTATTGTAGAGAAGGTAAGTTTGAAGCTGCCTATAAGCTGTTGGATGAAATGGAGAATGGAGGTCTGCTGTGTGACAAGTATACCCACACAATTATAATTGATGGATTGTGTAAGGCCGGTAATATTAGCGGGGCTCAAAAACATTTACATTATATGAAAATGATGGGCTTCCATGAAAACTTGGTTGCCCTCAACTGCATGATTGATGGCTTATGTAAAGCTGGTCAAATCGATCGTGCAATGGAATTGTACAAATCAATGGAGACTAAAGATTCATTTACCTACACCTCCTTGGTGCACAATCTTTGCAAGGCTGGAAGGTTTCGATTGGCATCCAAGCTTATGATGAAATGTTTAAGACATGGGAAGAAAATACCCAAGGCTACCCAACGGGCTGTCTTTGATGGTCTTTATAGTTCAGGGTTTACAGACGAAGCAAGGAAGCTTTGGTGTAAAATTCGAGTGGCTCGAATATTGCATTAGAAACCGGCTATGCTTTTGGTGCTGAAAATGACATAACCTAGAGGACTATCCTAGTTGGATTGGCATATTGGTCAGCACCATGAAAGAGCCCCCCTTTAGCCATATTATGCAAACACAGTTTTTTTGGGCTGTTAAGCCTGCTCTACCAAGCAGAGATTATTAATATTGAAGTGTAATGTTGAATCGGAATGAAAGTTGACTAACTAGCCTGCAACTGCCTTGCATTGCTAGACTGAAAGTGGTTCTGCCTGTGTGTATGATGGGAAGACACTACTTGTAGTAAACAAACAACTTGCCATATTCATGTATGACTGGACAAGTCCAGAAACATTTTCTCAAAGTCAACTGTCAGCCACACTGGTTTCTTCAGTTGATGGGCTCAATGTGAGTTTCTGTTCTTATTCCAACTGATTTAATAGATTTCCCTTTTTCTATTTTGTGATAGTGTTAATGTATTTTCTTTGCGTCGTTAAATGAACTGATGCTCTGGAATGTTACTGAAAGAACATCTGTATTATTTTTTCTCTTCGTCTTTTTCATATTTTGGAAACAATTTTTGAAATCTATCTGTTACTTTTGGCAGGGTAACTGGTTAGCATTATTAAGAACAGTTTGGATAAAACTCTGGAAAACTACTCCTGAGAGGTAAACTTGTACTGCGGCCTACTTTTCATGTGAGTATTTTGACATGAAATTTGGATAAATTGGTTTCTCAAATACATTCATGGTTGCACGAGAGAGAATGATAGAGCTTTCATCACCCAAAAGGGAAAAAGGACGGTTAACTTTACTTCCTAAAAGTTAAGGATTGCAAACTTGTGCATTTTCTATTTTAAAAACAATTCCGAGGAAATCCATGATTCTCTATGCTATTTGTTGTTCTGTTCCTTAACTTAATACTGGAATGATGTTTTGGCAATTCTTTTGGGGCGAGATCTGTGAGATAATATTTTCAAATAATATTCTTCAAAAGAAAAGTATATCCAAAATTTTACCAAAAAAACGTTCATCGGTTACTTTATTTATATATGTCTTCCTATGTCTTTTCTCTCTACCAGACTATCTTTTGTCAACTTATTCAACTGTGTTGATAGAGAAGTGTTAAATTCAAATAGCTGATGTTGTTCTTGTCATTTAAAAGAAGTTTATGTTTGATGGGTTTCTGTTATTGTGTATTTGTGTGCGTGCGCGCGCGCTTATACACTGCAGAAAGAGAAGGGCTGACTATATAAATAGTTTTCAAACAGATTGAAGCTGAGATGCGCAGATGCAAAGATAGAAGTTGGATAATGTTCACGGAGATTCAGATGTTAAGCTCAGAGGTTCAAACCACATGTGTTATTATCCAGATCCAGTGGTCCAAACCAAAAATTGTCACAGGGTAGGTAGAAAGAAAAAAAATTAAAAATAAAAAAGAGATGGAAATATGGATTTGCTGTTTAGCAGAAAAAGCAGGGGTGCCCTTCTGTGGTATTCGTGATATTTTTAGGTCGTCCGGTCGATTTATTTATTTATTTCATCATTAAAGTAAAAAGGTTTTTCGCAAGCTGCATTGGATGTTATCCTGATAACAATTATTGATGAAAAAAACTAAACCTTGAATGAAAATGCAAGAGAGGAGGGATTAGTATGACACTTCTCTTTATAATGTCTAGTATGAGACTTGCCTTTATATAGCAGAGTAAGGGTTAGGATTCTTCGACATCGGATACGATTAGAGTGAGTTGTAAAGCATACCGTCAATTAGGAGCTGACTTGGACTTTTAGTAGCTCAGGCTTCTGTAGAGTCTATTCTCTAATACTGAAGTTGGAACTTGCTCATCTTGTTGTTTGCCGTTCTGCTGCTGATGTTGGTTAGCTGGGCATCAAGCATCCTAATTGAAGATTCAATTTGCTGATATGGATTGCGTTTCAACCAGAACCCTGTCTACAGCCAAATAGTTTCCTCAGGATTGAATTTAATTCTTTGTTGGAATATGAACCCTCATTTGAAATTCGGCTGGCATCTAGCGATCAATTAGCGTACAGACTACCTAGTTTGTAGTCTGTATCGCTAGCTGATCCGTTTTTCCTTTTGTTTTTTATTTTTTGCCCGTTTAATAAGAGATTGATTTGTATTTGAAACGAAAAACATATTTTTCTCAGGTGTGACCTAGTAGTTTCCAATATGGTCAGTGAAAGGTATCATATTCATTAACATTTATTTACTTCATACGATGGAAAAGGAAAATCAAATTCGTATCGAATTCTTAGAGTTTACATAATTAAATAGATACTTTGCACAAATAGTTAAATCTAGTTGCAAAAAGAACTTACAAGCGTCTTCAAGCAGTCCCAATGAAATAATTAGATTAGAAAGAAAAAGGATAAATTACAGTAAACCCCTCAACTTATAGAGTCATTTACAAGTGCATACTCGATTTTAGGGATATTTACCAGTACATGCATAACGTCGCGGAAACCTTACAATTTGCCCTTTTTCTGTTAGTTAAATTGTTAAATGCTGATGTGGCATTTGTAGGACTTATTTTTTAATTGACATAGGGTAGGGGTGGGCATCTTAAACCGAAATACCGAAATTGTACCCTAACCGCACCGTACCATACCGATTTCATACCGTTTCATTTAGTGTGGAGAGATATTCGGTACCGTACCGTACCGTACCATACCAATAGAGTATGGTATGATAGCGGTATCAAGATTTTGGTACCAGTTAATACCGTACCATACCGAATAATATAACTTTATGTTTTTGTCATTTATGTTTGGATTGTGTTTGTATTTTTGTAAGTCATAAGGCATAATTTTAACTATTTTGGTTTGTAAGCCATAAGGCATGAGTTTTAACCATTTGGATTTGATGAATCTATTGATGGATTAATATTGATTTGGTTGATTTGGATATTGAATATGTTGATTAGGATTTGGATATTGAATATGTTGAATCTTTGAATCTGAAACTTAGGCATCACTTATTTTGGTGTTGAATATTGAATTGGTTCATTTTTTAGTTGTATCATTTTGGTATCAAAATGGTACCAATATCGTACCGATACCAATTTGGCACGGTACGGTACGGTACGAATTTTGACAAATCATAATCTCATACCGTACCATATCGATTTAAATTTCCGGTATCGGTAGCGGTACGGGCTCAATACCGTACCATACCGTACCATGCCCACCCCTAACGTAGGATTCCACGTGGACCAAAAACTAATAAAAAATTTGCTTTTAAAATTATTTTTAAAAATTAAACTTATTAAAATTAAAATTAAAACCCTACCCAGATTCTCTCTCTCTTTCTCTCCCGATTTCTTCCCCCTTCCTCCTAATTTCTACCCCCAAGGATGAGCCGGTCTCTCCCTGTTGGCTCTGAAGAGTCAAGAGTGGTATACCTTTGAGGCAGTCACATGTATGTCTTCAAACCACTTTTATTAGCTACATAATCTATCTCTACTGGTCGTAATATGAATCTGGTAGATGATTTGTTGATGTTCTTTCCATTTTTGTTGGGATTTTTGAATACCCAGAAAATGAATTTTTCATTTTGACGATGATTTTCCAGGAAAATGTTTCCTTTTTATGATTTTTGCATCTGGGTTTATTTTTATGGCTTTTGTGTTGTATTTTGTCGGTATTAAAAATAAAAATAGACAACTGGATGTCAAGGCCATCCGAAGGAAGACCACTGGAACTGGAAGGATGAGGTATCTGCGCATGTTCCTCGCAGATTCAAGAGTGGCTTCAGAGAAGAGGAAGCTAAAGAAGAAGGAAGTGAATCGGATCGCCCTGTTGCTGTTGGTGAAGGAAGCAGGAACAAGGGGAAGGAATCTGGGGTGGGGGGAAGAATTCTGGGATTGAAGAAATTGGGTAGGGGAAGAAATCTGTGGGGAAAGAAATTGGGAGGAAGGGGGAAGAAATCGGGGGGAGAGAGAGAGAGAGAATTTGGGTAGGGTTTTTTAATTTTTTTTAATTTTTAATTTAATATGTTTAATTTTATAAAATAATTTAAAAAGTAGATTTTTTATATTAGTTTTTTGTCCATATGGAACCCATGCCAATTAAAAATAGGTTCCACAAATGCCACATTAGCATTTAACAGATTTATTAACAGTTTAACTAACGGAGAGGTAAATTATAGGGTTTCCGCAACGTTGAGTATGTACTGATAAATGTTCTTAAAATCGGGTATGAACTCGTAAATGACCCTATAAGTTGGAGAGTTTACTATAGTTTATCATAAATTTAAACACTAAAATTATTAATTGAAATAAATTTAAGAGATCTAAATTCCCTCGTTTTAGAATTCTATACAATTTTCAATTCCTTCGTAGACACTTTTATTTGAACGTTATAATTGGCAACATAACCAGTAGTTTTGTTTTTCAACCAAAAAACCAGCAGTTTTATTTTGTTTTTTTTCCAAAGAAAAAGTATGCCGTGGCCTAAAATCCAACCAAACTAATGTCACATTTTTTTTTGGGGTCAAACTAATGTCACATTTACTATGGATGCAATTTGGCATCCATCCAATATACCTTTTTTTAAGTTTGAAGAAAGTTCAGACGACGCACCTGGTCGACAGAGCACAAATAAAATACAATGGGTTTAGTTGGTCTTCGCTACTATTTCTATGTGTTAAAAACGCTGCTCCCAGAATTGGACGAAACCCACCATTCATTTATGCAACACCTAGTTTATAAACCCACCAGAACTCTCTCTAATCTTTTTAAAACTGTATGCATATGCAGGCATATAAATAGGACATTTCACTTTCCCTACCTCCAACTCCTTCTTCTTCTTCTATGATCAGTTCATGCCATCCATTTTTCGACAGTTTTGTTGTTGTTGTTGTTAATCTCCTTGAGACATGGAATTTGAATATTCGGAGCAACCCATGTTGAACAAGACCCATAAAATTCAATCCTCCTCTTCGTATGAGGATTGCAAGCGTTCTGAAATCTCATTCAGAGGTACACTGGAGGAGGTGGAGGAGGAGGAGGCCATGCCAAGGACCGAGTCCGAGGAGGTAAGGCTGTCTTGGCTCCGATCTCAAGTCATTGGCGCAGCTGCGGAATTCGATTCTCCGTTTGGGAAACGAAGACTCACTTATGCCGATCACACTGCCTCCGGACGCTCTCTTCTCTACATTGAAAACTTCATCCTTAACAATGTCCTCCCCTTCTACGGTAAACTCTTCTTTCTTTTTGTCTTTTTCGATTCCAGTATTGGCTAAAATGTTGCTAAACACGTGTTTGAAATGTTCTCAACTCAATAATTTTTCATAAGCTCGTTTTGAGTAGAACTTGTCCACTAATAGCTCTGCCCCTAAGTCAACTTAATTAATTATTCAATGTTACATTTTACATTATTTCACTTAGCGGAAAGAGTAGGCTACTTACTTAGTCCGCCGATGAATCTGTTATGTGTATAATCGCCCAACCTAATTACAATTCATTTTATTGGTTTTAAAATCAATTTATTATATTTGTTCATTACAGGGAATACTCACACGTGTGACAGCTACGTTGGAAACCGGACTTCAAAAATGGTGCATGAGGCAGCTAAGTACATCAAAAAATGCTTAGGGGGTGGACCAGAAGAGGCACTCTTGTTCTGCGGCCAAGGCACCACCTCAGCCATTAAAAGGCTCCAAGAGGTGATGGGCATTGCTGTGCCCTCAATCTTGAGAGACAGAGTGATAAATACTCTGAACACAGAAGAAAGGTGGCTGGTTTTTGTTGGGCCCTACGAGCACCACTCGAACCTCCTCTCATGGCGCCAAAGCTTGGCTGAAGTTGTTGAGATTGGTGTAAATGATGATGGCTTACTGGATTTGGAGGCTCTTAGACTGCAACTTGAGAAATATAAATATGTCAACAGGCCAATTCTGGGTTCCTTCTCAGCTTGCAGCAATGTCACTGGGATTTACTCTGATACAAGAGCCATTGCTCGACTTATTCATCAATATGGGGGCTTTGCCTGCTTTGATTTTGCAGCAAGGTGTGTGCTACTTTCAATTAGTCCTCCTTTTTTTTTTCCTTCTTTTCTTTATATATACTTGCGATAATATAAAAAGAAGAGTACACTGAATTTGGAAACCACCACCTCAATTTAGGATAGCGATTCTCGACCACTTGAATTAAAGATCCCTCATTAAGTAATAGTCTAGAACAATATATTTATTTAGAATTTTGCGCACGTCAATCCTTAATCTATTGTGAATTAACAATTAGGAATGATCTAGGTATGCATAAGTGCCAAAATTAATTATCAATATAATGTGAATCTCATATGAATTTAATGGTCAATAATAATCAATATATAAGTGAACGGCCGACCGTAGCGTATCTGATTTAGGTATGCGCATGACTACTGCTGCTTGAATTTTTTATTAATTAGTTAGGCATATACGTAGCTGTCTTTTATTGCGTACTCTGCTTGGTTAGTTGTTGTAGATGCACCTTGAATTAATTGAATTGAATTTTTAAATCTTTGTTGTTGTATAAATACAGTGGGCCGTATGTGGAAATTGAGATGAGGTGTGGAGAGATGGATGGCTACGATGGTGTTTTCCTGAGCCCACACAAGTTTCTTGGTGGGCCAGGAAGCCCAGGCATCCTTATCATGAGCAAGGCTCTGTATCAGCTCGGATCTTTCCCTCCATCAACTTGCGGAGGTGGAACTGTTGCTTATGTCAATGGCTTCTGCGATAAGGTAGGGCTTCAAAACTTTTGGTGTTTTGTTCATCACCATGAATTGTACTGATTGTTGGTATAGTTTTCAATGCGGGCGGGTTGCCAACCAAAATTCTAAATACCTTTTTAATAAAATTATAATTATTTAAAATAAAAATTGTAATATAATAATAAAGGTTCATATTTCAAAGTAAATAAATAAGCTATAAATATTTGAAACATCAACCACCCTTCTCTCCTCCCTATCCCAGTCGCCAGTCCAACCAACCACCGTCCCTCTCCAGCAGCCGGCCACCCGACTATATCGATCGGAGCATCTCCCATTCCTAGATCTTTCCCATGTCTCTACCCCTCCCCTCCCCTAATTGAATATCCTATATTATGTATATTTATCACGTTTGGTGGGTCGAACTGAACTGAATTATTTCAATTAAATTGAACAAGTACCATGAATGATATTTGGTATAATGAGATTAAACTTATTACATTAGATAACTGTCTAATATATTGTGTCTTACAATTCCTATATGGAGAAGTAGAATTCATAAGGACTGGTTTATACTTAACTCCAATTCAATTTTAATCAAGTCACTTCATAAAATATAAATACCATAATGCACCAATATTATAACAAGTTACAATGAAACTGTCACACTCATAAATATCTTTGCATAGAGGGATGATCTCGAGAAAACTAGACACCCATAAGCTTGACATTGGCTACCCAACCCAATACACCAAGATATATTCCTTCATGCCATGTCCCCAGATGCAATAATATATAATAGATGGTGATAGCAAACAAATATCTTAATTAATTTTGTAATAAATATATGATCAATGCAGGACACTTTGTATTGGGAGGACATAGAAGAAAGGGAGAATGGTGGCACTCCTCAAATCATTCAGACAATTCGAGCAGCACTGGCTTTTTGGGTGAAGGAATACATTGGTTATCAAGTGATAGAAAAACATGAGGATTTCTATGTCAAAAGGGCACTAGAGAGGCTTCTTCCTAATAACAACATATGGGTTTTAGGAAATACAAGTGCCAAGAGACAGGCTATTTTCTCTTTCCTCATTTATTCCACCACCAATCGTCCGTCAACAGCTGGCACGAAAGTAGAAGGTGGTGGAGAGGATCAAAAGGAAGGGATTTACATGCGGAGGGAGACAGGAAATGGCAAAGGTAAGCCCCTTCATGGGGCCTTTGTTGCAGCTCTGCTCAATGATCTATTTGGTATTCAATCTAGAGGTGGTTGTGCTTGCGCTGGACCCTATGGTCACACTCTGCTCAAAATTGATGACACTCTTTCACATTACTATAGATCTGCCATTCTAAAGGTTCTAATTCCATTCATCTTCTTCCTTTCATACCACACTATATTATGAAAACAATCAATATTGAACGCTTTGGATAATATTCCATTGGCAAACTTGTGTTGATAGACTGTGAATTCAACTAAATATTATCGTCAAAATAAATATAGATGAAATTCACAGTTTGGCAACGTAAGACAGTTTGACAAGAGAACATTTTCATTCCATATTCAATGTTTAACACATGGCAAAACAATAATTAGGCCTTACAATTAAGCATGTATTCTAATTTTTTTTTAATTGCAGGGCTATCTCGGAGTGAAACCTGGATGGACCAGAATCAGCTTTCCCTACTACATTTCAAACGATGAATTCGAGTTCATTTTATCTGCGTTGGAGTTTATAGCTATTTACGGACAACGGTTCCTTCCTCTGTATCACTTCAATTTGAGAAGCGGAAGCTGGACTTTCAAGAAGAAGGCACATCAAGACCTACTTGACAATGCTATACAGGGAATGAACATTGGCCATGACCAATCTAAAGATGGCAACAATGCAGAGAAGCATGATCAATTCGCCAAATTTTCTGATTATTTGGAAACCGCTAAACGCATAGCAAATCTCTTGCCCAAGTTTCCTCCTCAGCGTAGGCTTCCGGAAGACATAGACATCAACTTCTTACATTTCAGAGTCTAACTCCAATTCTTTTTGCCTCTGTTAATCTTTTGGACATGTAGAATATCTTTCTAATATGTGAGTTTGACAATTTCTCTTGTAAGTATGAAAAAAATGAGCACGCATAAGCATAGATGGATTGCTAAGATTTTAAATAAAAACAATGGTGGCAAAACTTGTTGAGCCCTCACCTTTTTGTTTTGTGAATCCTTGAGAGATGCTGCAAATGCTGAGGTTTACAACATCAACCAAAAAAAAATTCCATTCAAATAACCCCCTCACCCATTCACAATTTACATTTACAAATGGTGAGCTGTACAAAAAAAAAACATAAAACAAATTTCATTCACTGAACCCTCCCTCAGGCATTCACAGCTTACATTTACAAATGGCCAGCAAAATTTTATAAAACTCATCATAGATTTTCAAATGGTTCTAGAAAAACAAAATAAGTACCTTTGACGAGACATCATATCTTTGAAGGAACAAACGGTGATCCATTTTGGAGACCCATCATCATAGAGTGCTAGAGTTAAGCTTCCATCAATGTTCCTAGAGAGAGAGAGAGAGAGAGAGAGAGAGAGAGAGAGAGAGAGAGAGAGTTACAGAGAGAGAAAGTAAGATAACCAAAGGAGATAGATACGAAAACTTAGCCAATTGAGTGCAGAAAATCATGGAATTTTTCAAATGGGTTTACTGGCCCTTTTCCTTAACAGTTCCAAAGTATTTTCCTTTTCATACGGTTTTAGATTTTTAAGTTGTAAACTTATTGCAACCGGTGGACTGAATCTTATGGCTGCAGTTTGCTCAACGCCCACAGACATCAGGTGAGCAGGCCTGTCTTTTTCTTTCCCTTAGATTTTCCTCTTTTTAGTTTTGTGCATAGCAAGCCTTGGAAATCTGTTCCCTATTTGCACACTCAAGAATTCATCTCAAAGAAGCAATGAAAACACTGAAAAAGTCTAAACTCATATCCTAGGTAGCGATGAGGGGCAGAAAAAGGATTAGGATTAGAACAGGTTATGAGTTTGCTCCTATTAGAATGGGACAAGAAAAGGGAATAGACAAAGCAGAGAAAGAAAAACAATCAGTTCTCTAAGACATTAGTCAATACAGGGTGAAGACAATAATGAATGCTAAACCAGCCAGTGCTTTTAAATAGTTCGAAAAATAACATAAAAATCTATTTAGACTTTATCGTACTATAAATAATTAATATACACATGATATTTCAAATTTCAGAGAAAAGGGAAGAGTAAATTACAAGAAAACCCCTTCAGCTTTAGCCCTTATTTCAATTTAGTCCCTGAACTTTTAATTTAAGCATTTTCATCCTTAAAACAATGAACTAGTGGCCAATGAATAACTATGTTACTAACATCCATTAGCTTGCCATCCAAATACATCACACATGAAAAATTTTAAACCACTGTTTGGATGCTTGGATAAGTCACCCGTGGGGCTGTCAACGTAGAAAGAAGAGAAAAAAAAAAAAGAAAAGAAAGAAAAGAGAAAAAAGAGAAGAATACGAAAAAAAAAAGAAAAAAGATCTCTTTCTTCCTCTCTCCCTGTCAGAACCAGAGATATCATGAGGAAGGACCCTTGCACAAACACTATCTATGATGAGAGAGAGTGAGAGCCTTGACATTTAAAGTTTCATGGTAAGTTATACAATGGTTTCAAAATTTCTCACGTGTGACACGTTTGGAATGAGAAATTAATGGATGTTCGTCACATGACGGCTGATATGAAACTAGTTTATAGTTTAAGGGTGACATGAGTTAAGTTAAAAGTTGAGGGACTTGCTGATACACAAGCCAAAGTAGAGGGAATTATGTGTAAATTACTGAAATGAAAGGTTTGGTTTGCACTATCCTTTCCACCATCACCCTTCATATCCAATAAAATAACAAGGGGAACGGTTTTCACACTCCCCTTTTCTCCCCACGCGCTCCTCCTTTTTTCTAGCCTTAAAACTGAATAAATCAAATGATAATCAAGGGGAAAAAACAAGGAGAGGAGTGCAGAAGGAGAAAATGGGAGTGTGAAAATCACTACCCAATACCAAACCTCATATTAAATTATTACAATTAAAACGCAAACCATCCTTCCTAAATCAGAACGGGAAAAATAAAAAAAAGACACTAGCATGAAATACACCAATATTCTTTTCTTCGCAAGACTGTAAATCCATATATAGCAAACACATATACACACAGGCATACACACCCTAGAAAAGGAAATTAGTAACCTTATTGCAAAATCCTTAATACAAAATAGCAGGAATGGCAGCCTGACTCAAAGCAAACTCCATTCTATTCCACATCTTCAAAGAGACATCAAAGCAACGACCCCAAGTACTGATATCTCCCAACTTCATCCATGCTATTAGTTTTAGTAACCCAAAATACATAATGAGGAAGAACAGTGGAAGATACCTATGATTTAACAAATATCAATTGGGAGAGGTAGATTTAAAGAAAAAGTTCATTTTCTCTGGAAATTGTAATTAGATGTGTCCGTAATAGGGAGTGCTCAAATAGGAAAATATCAAACTGCGTTTGCAAATGCCAGATAAGGACTTTGGAGACTTAGCATAACACAGATGCATTGGTAAGAGTGCCAAAATGACATGCATGGTTTTGATCTCAATTAAGTCTTTGTGGCTAAAGTTCCATAGTACTTGCAAAGGTGCACTGCAAAAATGACGCTCATACATCATAGCAAACACCATCTCTTAGTTTTAAGGTTCACAATAGATTCAGAATATCCTGAACAATGTACATTCTGTCAACATAAGCATCTTAGTTATCAGTCAGCCAGGCAAGACAACAGTAGGCTATATCATCTATACTTCTTATGTAAAATTGAAGGATAATTTCAAGTTCACATGATGTTATAGTTGACATAGAAGATAATTAGAGAAAATTTCAATCTAATTTCTCAGTTAAATCTTCCCTGCTGGCACTTACTTTGGAACACATCAAGTTGCAACATTTTATTGAATGTATTAACATTTCAATACACTATGTCCATTTTCTGTATATTAAAAATAAATAAAATATGTGACACATCCCTTACGCATCCTTCAGGAGGTCATAATTAACATTCCTTTGGAAACCGTTTTGGAGTTGAAAATATACAAACTGCAATCATGTATAACAAATAAGCATACACAGGGTGATAAGATTTTCGTTTCTATTATTGGCCTTAAGGATTCTCATCATGTATAACAAAAAGTATACAAAGGTCAGGACTCAGGATCTAATAAAGGAATGCTGAAATGGAAAAGGAAAAAAAAAAGGTAAAGCTGATGATCGCATCAATAAAATACTACCAACAATGGAATACACAATGCACTGATAATTCCTCATCATCCAATTTAAATCTCTTTCCTTTGTCCGTTTCGATAAAACTCTGTCACATTAATGAATTCCTTAATCTAACTACACAAACACAAACTTCATTCTTGTTTTCATTTTGTTTTTTCGTAAGGCAAAGACAGTTCATCCTTCCTAGAAAATTTTGTGTTACAAAAAACAAACAATCCAATTCAAGGCAACGGTTGACATACATTGGCCAAAAATTCCACAGAATAGATATATGATTTACTGCCAATATCTTAGTACAGAATCAATATACACAAAATGTAAGGAAATTACCAGCGACCATCAAATTAAAACAACAAATTTGAAAAGTAATGAAGGGAAACACATACCAATATCTGATTTATGCGAGATAGAAGATATCATCCGTCATAAGGAGAATGTATTGCAAAATCCTCAAAGGGGCATTACTAAAATCCAATGGGGGCAACCTCAACTCCCGAACCCTACACTCCCCAGCAGTGCAAGCCCTAACCCTGTTTGTATCGACCTTCCGAAACAGATACACCGATTTGCCACCGCAAACTCGCCTATGGCCCGAATCCGCTGATGGGTTTTCTTTAGTCTTGAAAAGGGTCCACCCCAGTCCGGCCAAAGCCCGAGAAAACCCTTCCATTGTGTCAATTCGATCTCCGGTGAGCCGCGAAAACAGCGACATTGATGAGCAATTCCAATTGCTTTCACTAGTTGCCTCAGTGGCTTTACAATTGGAGCGCACAAATACCAGCTTGAACAGGCCTTTGGAGAGCTTGACAAAGGCACGAAGATGGGAAATGGAGGCTGTGGAGAGAGAAGGGAAAGGGAGGGGAACAGTGTCGTCGGGCAAAGATGTTGATGAGAGTGATGACGATGACCATGAATATGTTGATGGTGATGTTGAAGATGGAGATGATGACGATGATGATGGCGGTGGTGGGTATGAGAGAATGATGTGGGAGAGAGATGGGGTTGGGTGCAAATCCATGCCCATGTCTCTGGCTATGGTGGCCAGTCTGTATGTGTCTGCGACAAGCTCTTTGGTTGGGAGGAAGAGGAGAAATGGGGTTCTCGATTTGCTGGTTTTGCTTCTTCCTTCTGTTGGTTTGTGATGGCCATCTTTGGCATTAGAGTCAGCATCGTAGCCATCGTCGTTGTTGTGGTGGGGATCTTCGTCATGTTGATTTTGGGGGAGAAGGAGAGGGTTGTTGTTGATGGTTTCTCCAAAGACTAGAGAGCGTACCAGCTTTAGCGGGAGCATCTTTCTTCACCTTTTCTCACTCTCTTTCCATCTAATTATTAAGCACTCTGTCTTATATTCGACAAACTGTCTTTGTTTTTTTTGCTTTGAGGAGGAAAACAGTAAATTTGGTTTCCCTACTCAACTAATTTTTTCTTGGAAAATGCTAGAGGCACCAACTTTGGGTACCAACTTGGGTACCAACTCTCTAATAGAGCGTGGGCCCCAGTATATTGGCGGACTCCACCTTATTAGAGAGTTGGTGCCCAAAGTTGGTGCCTCTAGCACCACCCTTTTTTCTTACAAGTTGCAAGAAGTTTTGGTTACCACAGGGCAAGAACAATTAGCTCCGGCCGTAACATAGGGAAGGATGATTAGCTCAATCTCAGTATGTTATTGAGGGTCTTGTGTTGATTTTCATGATAAATACTTCGGGTTACTTATTGGGGACTCCTTCTCTCTCTTTATTGAGAGTCGAGATTCATTATCGTATACTCACAAACTCCTGTTATTAATCAAGGACCCATAGATATCTTAATCTTAAGTCAAGTCCCAAGTTGGGTTCAACTATACGACATAACCTAAGATCAAAGACGTACTCCTAAGGCAACCATAGTGCCTCACATCTAAGGACTAATTTTGCATAATTGCAACTTAGAAATCTTGTTTGACATGTAAGTAAAACTTCCATACAAGATTCTTAATTGATCGTGTTCAATGAACTTGCTCTCTAGCAAACACTCATACACTTATCTTAGTGTCATCTACACGAATGACTTGAGACCAGTCATCCTCCAATTGAACAAATATAGTGTATGCTAGGTTTTGCAGATCCTCAATGTGCAATTGAACGATCCTATGACTATGAACTGTTTAGGGTGTGAGCTATAAGGAAAGGTCTCTTGGACTTAACTTCTTTAATCCCTTTCATCATCTCACAAACCATGAACTTGTCTTCTAGGTAAATAACTATTAAGGAGACCATTACCTAAATCAACCAAAATGCCCTTTTGATTTACCATAAAAGGCAGTGAAATATCGATAAATTTACATCACATGTTTGGCTTTAGGGAATATTTCCAGCAAGGTTAGCTTATAAAAGACATATTTCTCATGTAATCCATCATCCCTTATAAAAGCCAAACTTCAGAGAGTTTGAGAGAAAGAAAGCCACACTTGTATGTGCGAAGAATGGAGGATATTCTTGAAAGTATGGATTTGTATGAGCCTTTTCAATAGAAGACATAAGCCATAAGAGAATTTAGACGCCTCGTTGAATATTTTAAATAGAAAAGTTATTGGAAAAACCCGAGAATGGGTCGAGCAAAGTGTCGTCCATCACGTGGTAGAAAAAACTAATGCTTATGTTATGGACGAAATTGGCGTCCATGTACAAGCGGAATACCACTCAAAATAAAGGCATGTTGATCCGACAATTGGTAAGCATCAAGTATAGAGATGGTCGAAGTGTTACTGAGCACTTGAGTAACTTTCAAGGCTTAATAAACTAGTTGACAAATATAGAGATAACACTTAGTGAAGAATTACAGGCACTAGTGGTGCTCAACATATTATCTGATAGTTAAGATACACTGATGATGTTACTAAGCAATTCAGGTCCTTAGGCATTTTTACATTAGACATAGCAAAAGATAGTATGTTCAATGAAGAAGCTAGGAGGAAATAACAAGGTGTAGTTACCGAATTAGAAGCTCTTGTCTCATAATATCGTGTAAAGGGTAATAACATAGAATTCCGCAATTGAGTCAAGTCAAGAGGCAAGTCAATAGACTGCTCAAGGGGCAGGTCCAAAACTAGAAGGGACCTAAAATGCTACCATTGTGGCTAGCCATGCCACGTAAAGAGGGAGTGCATACAACTTAGACAAGAGAAAGGAACATAAGGTTATAAGAGAAGTGAAACCAAGGAAACAATCGCAATTACTTTTGGTGAAATGAGGGTATCTTTATATGCAATGATGACTTATTAATCTAACCTATGTGGACACATGTTGGATAGTTGATTCTGGTGCATCCTTATATGTAACATCACAAAGAGACTTCTTTACATCCTATACCAATGAATATTTTGGTAACGTAAGGATGGGAAATGTCAATCTCACTTCATGCAAGAGCATCTTCTAAGATCGTCCAATCAAGAACGGTGTAGCACTTTTTCATGGCTTTCATGCAACCCTGAAAGCCCTAATCCAAGTAAGCTGACTTGAAGGCCTTGAACTCCTCTGAATACTTGAACTCTTCAATCACCTTCTCATTTGTTGACCTTAACTGCGCGACATTATCAATAAGCTTAGTCACTTGCTCTTGAATCACCCCAACATCCTTAGCATGTTGTTAGCTATGCAGTTTAGCTCAAACTTGGCATCACCAACTTTCTCTTTCTTGAGGTCAACCACTAATCTTAGCTTGGCTATTAGAAGGTCACTCTCATCATTTTTCTTCTCTAGTTCCTTTACCAATAACAAGGGTTTCCAACTAAGCATGATATTGAAGCCAAGTTACAGAAATTTAAATAAAAAAATAAAAAATAAAAAATAAAAAACTAGAAGTAAGCATTAATCCACGAAGGAAAACAAAATAGTCTTACCCCTAATGTGGCTTAAAGCCATGTTCATCCTTCCACAAGTGGACTTCCTCTTAAATCCTTCTTGTTTGATATCCCTAATACTAGTCTGACATGTCTCAAAGAACAAGTTGCAGGTTAGGTTGATCCTCAAGCCCAGAGGTTAGCTAGTTGCTATTGTTGCATGTCACTCTCCTCCACCTTTCGATTCTTGGAGTCGAGTTTCATCATTGTGGTATCCACACTTCTATCTTTCTCCATGGAATCGTCACTATTAATTACAATGATTTGTTGTGAAGAATGTGTGGAGGGGATGAAGAAAAGGGAGTAACTTAGAGGAGACAAAGGTCACCATTCATCAATGTTGAGGAATAACTCCCAACATCACCTCTTATTTGTTCAATTCTTCTTTATTCATCAACAACCCTTTTCAAGGATTTAGCGAGTTTGAAGCCTAGATTTCTTGACCTCTTGTATGGTGACATCATCCCTACAACACAAATCAAGTTTACACTCACACAAAAAACAAACTTCTATAAAGTAAAAGAGCCTTACCTCTATTCCTTGGAGGTGGAGGACCAAGCTCTTGACTCTTGGTTTAAGTGATCATTTTTTTACTGGACCTCTTGAGCTTGCTCTTCTCATCTCGAAGGTTTAAAATCTCCAACTTCCTCCTTAATTAGAATTGTAGGTCTTGCCCATCTATTTGCAAAATCAAATATAACAACATGTATTAGTACATTGACCAACTATACCAAGGTGAATACAACACAAAATGCTAACCTATATGACATGCAAATGCCCACCTATTATATTCAAAACTATGACTAGAATTCTTAAATACCTTTTTTTTTTTTTTTTGTTGTTGTTGTTGCAAGGGCTTTAGTCCTACTCCCTTCAGTCTTGTTAATGGCACTGTTCATGATGGGTTCTAGTTACCTTTATCAGAAGTAAGGCTAACTGTGTGATGATACATTTGAGGTAAAACTAATTGTAGTTAATAGTTTCATTACTCATGGTTGAAAGGTTTAATAAGAAAATATTTAAATCCTAGGTTCCTAAAACCCTAAAGTTAATAGTTTTATTTCCTTTATGCTTTATTAATATTGATTGGACTGTTGACATATTTGCTTTACAATCTTCATACCATATTGCTTCTACCCAATGACTATTACTTGTTTGAATGAGTTAACAAAGTTTGTTTTGACGTTATGCTTGCTATGATAAAATAGTTGTAAAAGGCCATATAAAATTGTACCATATGTTATTTGAATACTTTTCATGTTTTGAATTTGGTACAGTAACTATGGAAGTATCTAGCTAGTAGTTACATTTCGCTTATGTAAACACTTCACACTTATTAGGTTATAGTTGATGATAGGATCAGTGACCTTATGTAAAATAGTTGATAAAATATTTGATCACGTATTATGTATCTCATTTGCATATTTCTACATTTTCGTTAACAATAACATCATATGTAAAAAATCATTTTGAAGATAAATAGATTATGAATAAATTTTTGTTAAGTGAAAGTTGACTCACATATAAAGCTTAGGGGTTAAAAAGAATCAGATCTTTGCAATCCATGCACTTCGAGGTTCTAGTTATAGGAGAATTTATGGTTTAGGGTTATAGGAATTAAATAAAAGAGTTTGGCAAAGAGATAAGTCTTAGTAAATGGATGTTTGTTCGTAATTGAAAGTATTCATTTTTCTTTTCTTTTTTTTATTAATATTGACTCGACTATATGTGATTTATCTTGTTTTCTTAACATCTTGATACCATTTTGCTTCTTGTTGCTAACTAATTTCACTTTTATATAAGGTGATACTTGATATGATCATTAACCTTCCTTGGTAACTTCAACGTCAAATTGTGTCTTACCTCTTGGTAAAGGATGAGGTGTCAACAAGCCACTTGTCGATAAGGTGGAAAAGCTTTTGGACGCATATTTCTATTGAAGACTACTTTTCCGCATCTGAATCAACCTTTAGAAGAGGCGTAAAACAACTTTGCATACAACTTCTTCTTTACTTAGCTTCAAGTTGAGATGTTGGAAGTATACGACGTGCCACGACTTGGAGGAGTATATCCATAAAGCCCTTAAAAAAGGATGATTGTCATAGACATCTCGATTGCAACTCACGGGGATTTGAAATTCACACCCTTGTTGGAGGTGTTCCAAAGCATATACCTAAAGGTGTTGAAAATAGGTCAAGCGCTTAAGCATCGAAGGATCTTTGGCCAATACCCAAGCATGGACCTAGGATTCAAAAATGACTGGGGCTAACATTTAGGCCAAGTTTTCCAGTAGGAAAGTTTCTATTGAAATTTTCGGCATAGTCTACTTGGTTTTTATGATATTTCCCAATGTTTATATAACAATTAAGCACTTCTATTATTTACTTCTACATGTTCAGCTACTTAAGTGGTACCCTACGAGTCTTCAAAGCATTAAATTCATTGATTAGCGAATCTATATCTACATTATCAGGTGGTATACATACAACGGTTGGGAAACTAGCTGGGCTTTAATATATAAGGCTGGGCTAAGATTGGGGGTACTTGGGGAGGCTTTTCACAAATTTGGGTTGAGGTCCAGGCCTACCTAGATAGGGTTGTGATTGGGACCCTGCCTGCCGACACCACACTGATGTAACCTAAGTAAGGTCTTCTTTTTTGTAGGTTCAAGAGGACGACTTGGTTGGTGACACATTACATGCCAACTAAATGCAAAATAGCCTTTTGTTTTTTATTGTAATTGAACGACACCCACCGTGAGGTTATTGAAGCATAAGGATGCACATCACTCAGCTGACTAACCATACATTGGGATAGATTGATCCAAGCCACAAGTGGGCTAATAAAATACTACAGCCTGTTAGGCAAAAAAATTTCCCCAAGTAATAACTCTTCATTCCATACATGTTTCCAACGGCTATAATACATTTAATAATGGGATCCCTTTAATAATCCAATTCTCTCCTCTGCCCTTCAAGTTCCAACGACTATAGCAAGTGGTGGTGGTAGGTCATGCTCATGTTGTTATAACGGCTTCATCTCCCACAACGACTCCATACTTTACCCCCTATCGTCAACTTCATTCAAAAGTCTATTAACTTTGATGATGTGGCAAGTGAAGAACCCATTTTTATGCTGATGTGTCAATAAATTTTTTTAAAGAAATCCTTAAAATAATAAAACATTAATACTCATCTTTAAAAACTAATATTTTTAAAACATAATTAAAACAAACAAAAAAACCAAAGAATTTTCCAACTTCCTCTACATATTCCTCATCAGATCTAGACACAGAGGTCAGTAAAAATTACAGATACTTAAGATATAAGTTTTCTCATACTAGTCTTGTCTTCCATGGTTCATTTGGGATTTTGTAGTGAAATTCCGGCTTCAATTTCTCTATGTTCATCTCTAGCCTTCGCTGATCGTAGTCGAATCAAGCTGATTGAGAAAATTCCAAGAAGCATCTTCAAGCTGAGAGTCCAGAGCATTCTCAATTTGTCTAGCAACCAACTGACGGGCGAAATTCCCAATGAAATTTTCAATATGACAAGTCTCACAATGCTCGATCTCTCCAATAACAACTTCATCAGCAAACTTCCAACCAGTGGTCAATTTATGGTCTTCAACAACACTTCGTTTGCTGGAAGTGAAATCTAGCAAAAAGCAAAAGAAAGTCTGCAAAGAGCATTCACTATTGATTGATAAAAGCTCATGTCGATTCAACTTTTAAGTTTTTGTACCAAAACTCAGACTAATTATATTGGATCTGACTGTGAAGAGAGAGGGAGAGGGAGGAAAAGAAGGAGAGAAGGATATAGTGGATCACGGAAGGGCAAACCTGTAGGGGTTAGGTTGGGTCAGCGTCGAGTTGGGAGAAGGTGGCGGGGGGAGAGAGAGGATGAAGGTTGAGAGAATTCTTTGTTTTTTTTTAATTATGTTTTGAAAATATTAGTTTAAAAAAAATAATATTAATGTTTTATTATTTTAAGGATTTTTTATTGACATATCAGCATAAAAGTGGGTCCTTCACTTGCTACATCATCAATAACTGACTTTTGGGTAGACTCGATGGCAAGGGGAAAAGTGGGTCACCAAACCTCGGTCAATGGATGAAAGTGGGCCATTTTGAGTTTGGGGAGGCAAAGTGGGAGTTGACCGAAGTTTCAGGTGGCATTGGTGTAATTAAGCCTAATTTTTATAACAATCTAAAGCCTTTGTAAGTTAAAGTGGCTTTCTTCCCATACTGCTATTGCTTTAATACCTCCTAACTCTTTGACTGAAGCTTTTGTATTTGTATTGGATGATCATAAGTTATGACCTCAAATCTTAAGAGGGGTGTATTCAATTAGGATTTTAATATATTTTTTTGAAGCTTAAAAGTCTAGTGGTATTCAATTATGATTTTTAAGTAATCAATAAAAATATGATGATATTCAATTAGGATTTTAAAATCATCAATGCAAGTCTGGTGGTATTCAATTAGGACTTTTAAAAGATTAGAAAAAGTATGGTGGTATTCAAATACTTACCGATTTTGAGGTATTTCATTAAATGATGTATTGTGTGAGACTTTTGAGTGGGTGATATAAATACCAAACCCCATAAAAAATCTCACCTTATTACATCTGATTCTCACGTTGGTTTGTTTTGGGAGAAGATGAACAAACTTGAGAAACAGGGGGTGTATTCAATTAGGATTTTAATAGATTTTTTTGAAGCTTAAAAGTCTAGTGGTACTCAATTATGATTTTTAAGTAATCAATAAAAATCTGATGGTATTCAATTAGGACTTTTAAAAGATTAGAAAAGGTACGGTGGTATTAAAAAACTTACCGATTTTGAGGTATTTCATTAAATGATGTATTGGGTGAGACTTTTGAGTGGGTGATATAAATACCAAACCCCATAAAAAAATCTCACCCTATTACATCTGCTTCTCACATTGGTCTGTTTTGGAAGAAGATGAACAAACTTGAGAAGTAAACAAGGTTCTCATCTTTCTTCACATGCTTGTTCTCATATATGCTATCATACCATTTTTTTTTGTCTCTATTTGTATTATCTGTGTTACTTTGTTATGGGCACAAACCTACATACATCTTTTTTTATATTTGTGTTGCTTTGCTATGGAACAAACAAAGAAGAAGAAACCAATCTGTAAAGATTGATAGTTTGGGTGTTTTTGGTTTGTTGCGCATTGCCTCATTCTTTAGGATTGATTTTTCTTTTTTTATTATTATTTCATAAAATAATATTTTACAACAAAACAAAATGTCGATTCGAATAACTATAGAGCTTTGTTTTGATCTAAACTTGAGTCTTTCTTATCTTTCTTTTTATATAATACTAGTGGACGGTGGAATGACTAGAAGAAGTCCATCACTAGGAAATTTCCTTGCATTTGGATGCTTTATTTCTTGGTTTGAATGCCCAGTGTTTGGGTCTTCTAGTCCCACTTGGGAGAAAAGGACCACTATGCTACAAATTTTACTTTGGGACTCTAGAACATGAAAAATAATCAAGGGTTTGCATACCAATCAATTAATGAAAGTTTATCAAGTTACATGTGCAATGATATTTATTACATACTAATAAAAATCTAATCTTTACTTTTATTTGTTTAGTTTGGTGTATCATTATAAGAAGATTGAAGCATATTTTATTTGCTCAAGAGTATCCAGGTAACTACACATCACTAAAATTTAAGACTTTCTTTTCTTTTTTGCAAGTATGAATTTGTCATAATGGCCTTTTCTCATGTGCTTATTTGGCTCTATCATTGTTGTTTGATGTAAAGTTGTGAAAATTATGTGTGATATATGATAGAGTAGTAAAAGAAGTTTTTCTTATATGTATGATGTAGTAAAATACAGGATTCACGACAAGGAAAGGACAAAGGAAAAGGCAAAACGTTCCGATAATTATGAACTTTTGATCAAGGAAGAAAGCGATTTCCTATTAGAGTTATTGGTTGATGGTATCAGTCGAGGATGGCGTGATAGTAATGGGTCAATAAGCAAACAATAGAAAAAAGAGTACTTCCTCGCCTAAATGAGAAAACCGTGTCTCCTAAAACATATAATAATTAGGTGAGCCGAATGAGATGGTATAAGAAGCAGTCTGACAAAATGACTACTCTTATGCGTAACAACTCTGGATTTGGGTGGGACCCAATTACAAAGAAGCTCATGGCTAGTGATGAAGTATGGGAAAATTACTTAAAGGCGAGCTTCATATTATATGCTATGTCACTTACTAGCATACTCTAATATTTTATTTATAATATATTAACAATCATCAATTTTTTTTTCTTCTTTGCTAGTCCCACCCAAGTCACAAGAACCTTCAAACAGAAAGTGTTGCTAATTATGATGATTTAAAAATTGTGGTTGGAGGAGCAACTGCTACTGGGAATGGCTCACTTGCATTAGGTGTCGATGATACCGATGCAACAACTTTTACGGACGAGGAAAACCTAAATTTTGGGATGGAAGACTTTACATATGATGCTGCCAATGAGACATTTGTAGCACCAAGTCACTATCAACCATCCTTCTAACCTTCATCACCCTACCAATCTACACCACCCTTTGAGTCCCCTTTAGGTTTTGAGGTTCCTCAAGGAAAAACAAGTCAAAAGAAGTGAAGTAGATCCGAGTATGAAGGGAGTTCTAACTCAATTGGTTCCACTAATCAAGCCAAAGTTCTTGAAACCATATCCACCAATTTTGAGAAAATCTATGCTCTAATGAAGAAAAGAGAAAGAGATGGAGAGAATAGTAATTGGGATGCTATGAAGGATGTACCAAACTTGGATGACAATGTTCGATACAAGGCGATTGAATTGCTTAATACTAAAGTAAAACAAGACATGTTCTTGAAGATGTCACCCGAAGAGCGCTCATCTTGGATATCCTTCAAATTGGGATGAACTGTTATTTGGATCACCTTGGTTTTTGGTTGAGAATTGTTTACTTTGAATTGTTGAACTACGAATTTTATTTTTGGTATTTTTGTTGAACTATGTATTTTGGTTGTGTCATTTTGGTTTAACTATGTATTTGGTTTAATTTTTTGTATTTTGATTGAACTTTTATTTTTATTTTTATTAAACTATGTATTTTGGTTGTGTCATTTTGGTTGAACTATGTATTTGGTTTAATTTTTTTTATTTTAATTTCCATGAATATGCTTCTTCTTTTTCACACCATGAACAAAAAGGGGTGACTAACTAAAATAATATGTATGAAAATCACTAGAAATGATAAAGTAATATGACCAACTAAAACTATCATCTATACAGGTAATATGAGGTCCTCATGCAAACAGTACATTTTGTACTTTTCATTGTCCATGGATCACTAGAAACAATAGCTCTCATTTCATTAAAATTGATTGTTCTAATTAATATGTATGTGAATTCTTTTTTATTTTATTTAATCAGCATGTGAATTATTATTATTATTATTATTATTATTCAACCTTCGCCATGTGTCCTTAAGGAATCTGATCAAGAGGATATTTGGTATTTTTAAATTGCAATTCACAATTTTTAAGCCAACTCCTCCATTTCTATTTAAAACACAAGCAAAGCTAGTGTTAGCATGTGCAGCATTACATAACTTTCTTCGTAAGGAGTGTTGTTCCTATGAATTTCCTATTGAGCCAACTGATGAATCTTCATCATCTTCATCCTCATCAATACCGGTTGATGAAGAGAACAATTTTGAGCTAGCATAGCTTCAGCTATGTGGAGAGATGCTATCTAGGTCATATGAGGAGATGAAGCTCCAACAAATGTTTATTACGTCTTGAATAACTTTTGTTTTCCTTAAGCCATGTCTAGTTGCTACATGACATTATTGTTATTACTTTTATCATTTGGTTATTTATCCATGTGGCATAATTAATCCACGTTATTATATTATTTTTATTTCATATGAAATCCTAGAGCAAATCTTTTGATTCTTTGGAGAATACAAAAAAGTCCTAAGTGAATCATAAGAAAATCATGTAATTAAAATCATAAGTAAAATCTTGTAATTACAAATCCTGCTGAAATCCATTACATTAAAATCATGTGATTACAATATATTAAAATCACAATTGAATACACCCCCCCTAACCTGACTGCATTCAATAATAATATTTATAACCACTCAATAATAATAATATTAAAATCACTAATTTCAAATTAGAAACATTGTTTGTCATCGATCAATGCATGTCTTCCATATCCCACGAAACAAACTTGAGAGGTGCATACATTTTATCTCTCAAGGGCTCAAGCAAAGGTATTTTCTTGTAAAACCAAAACTACTTTTACTCCAAAACTATAACTATAATTGAATTGAAAAAAAATTATTATTTTACAAACTATCCAATGTAAACTTCATACCAGCAGCGCAACAAACATCTGGACACAGATGTTGACTTTTAGCAATTCTTCAAGATTTTTCTTTCCAAAAGCTTTGATATTGCATTTGCCCAATTATAGTTTGTCATTGTTCAAACATCTTGAAAATGTGAAATTATGTTTCAAGAGATTGAATTATCACTATTGCAAAAGAATACTGTATACAAAAATGAAAATACATAAGGCATATAAAATCTTAACATTCTTGTTGGCAGGGGCGGAAACACAAGTTTTGAAGAAAAACTAGTAATAAACCACAAGTGTCATGCCTTTTGGTTTTTTCCTTTGCAAAATCTACTGCCTTTTGTTTTGTTTTTCCTCAAAGTCTGTTTCTTTATTAGCTGCCTGTGGCAAAAGATTTTTTAAGAAGGAAAAAAAAACCTATATGGTTCACCATCAAATACAACAGATTAGAGACATATAATTTTCTCAAATTTACTTGTATTCTCTTTCAAGAACGGAACAGTACATTAGCCTAATTATATTGTTCTTGTGTTTACAACTAATATATATATATATATATATATGTGTGTGTGTGTGAAACATAATTATTTATATTTTTGCACTTTGCATTTTAGAAGTTTATTCGGATAATGCCAAGAAATTTTAACGTATTCAAACTGCAAAGGTAAAAATATCATTAAATTTTAAGCTAAAAATTTTAGCTACTGCACCCACCAAAAAATTCTTGGTTCCGCCCTTACTTATTGGATCTCTATACCTACTTTAAACATTACATATTCAATATTTTGCATGCTAACCCTTCTAATGGCTTCAAAATTCGCCTCAATTTTCGAACTCCGTTTATTAAAATTTATCTCTCGATGACCAACATTAGGCAAGCCAATTAGTTCCTCAACATCAAACCGTGTGAACTTTTCACATCTACCACCCAGTCTGAAATAGCTTTGAAACACTTAATTGATCTAATTATATATATAAGTCTTCTTATCCATGTTGTTGCTTAGGGGTGTTTTCGGTGCGGGTAACCGCACCGAAACAAAGAAACCGTTTACCGGCTGACCACCTGCGGTTTAGCCAAAATCTAAACCAACGCCGCACCGCACGAGAGAGAGAGAGAGAGAGAGAGAGAGAGAGAGAGAGAGAGAGAGAGAGAGAGAGAGAGAGAGAGAGAGAGAGAGAGAGAGAGAGAGAGAGAGAGAGAGAGAGAGAGAGAGATAACCTTGATTCATCACAAACACAGAGAAGGAGGGAGAGAGAAATTTAAAAAATAAAACCAGACTTAGTTATTAACCTAAGAACCAGAGAGGAAATAGAGAAAAGGGAGGGGAGAGAGATAGATGAGTTAAAGAGAGAGGGGTAGAAGAAGATAAGGAAGAAGGCTCGTGGTTTTTTGTTTCCTTGGGCAGTGAAAGCTGAAAGGAAACCTTGGGCATTTATTAACATCCTTTTAGTTAATATCGGCTCGTGGTTTTTTGTTTCCTTGGGCAGTGAAAGCTAAAAGTTGTTAATATTTATAATTTAAAATTAATTAGATCAACCCATTTCCCCATTTCCCCACTAGAATATTAAAATATTGTATAGAATATCAAGACAGGAGAAGAAAACGTAACGGCAGAGAGAAACATTTCTCTCCTTTTTATTTTTTCCTTCTTCTTCTCTTTTCTTTCCTTCTGTCTTCTCTCTGTTTCTCATTTTCTTTTTGTTCTGCGTCTCTCTTTTCTTTATTTTTTTATTAGTGAAAGCTGAAAGGAAACCTTGGGCATTTATTAACATCCTTTTAGTTAATATCGGCTCGTGGTTTTTTGTTTCCTTGGGCAATGAAAGCTAAAAGTTGTTAATATTTATAATTTAAAATTAATTAGATCAACCCATTTCCCCATTTCCCCACTAGAATATTAAAATATTGTATAGAATATCAAGACAGGAGAAGAAAACGTAACGGCAGAGAGAAACATTTCTCTCCTTTTTATTTTTTCCTTCTTCTTCTCTTTTCTTTCCTTCTGTCTTCTCTCTGTTTCTCATTTTCTTTTTGTTCTGCGTCTCTCTTTTCTTTCTTTTTTTATTTTTCTTCCTCTTTCGTTCCTTCTCTCCTCTTTCTGTTTCTCTTCTTCTCCTTTTTTTGGCTTGGCTTTGTGGGGTTTTTGGCCTCTCTGTTTCTCAGATTCAAGGGGAAGAAGAGGAGAAGAGGAAATTCAGAGCTCCTAGGGTTCTAATTCGAAGAGAATGAAATGAAATGAGGGAGAGTTGATCTCAACCTCTAGTGTCTTCAGCATGTGTATTAATATATATATATATATCAGTCGGTTGCGGTTGCCGACAGCTTTGGTATCCTGCAACCGCATCCGCACCCGCAGCATTTCGGCTCGGTTGTCCAACCGCAACCGGTCATTGACCAGAAAATTCAACGGTTTGCCGATCGGAAATATCGGTCGGAAACCGCCGGTTTCCGGTATTTGCGGTCCAACCGCAGAGCCCTATTGTTGCTCGTCATAAGCTTTTAAAAGACCCCAAAATGGTGTTTCCCTTATAATTCCACAATGTTCTTTTTTAGCACTCAACCTCAAAGCATTAAAAAAAAATGGCCCAAAACGAGACATGTACTACAGTTTTCCAAACTTTCTCTCGTTCATTTCCATTTGTAAACATGGAATAGTTTACCTATAAACACAACAATTTACCTCCATCATCATCCATTTACCTAGAATTATATGCCTAAGAATATATCTAGTAATTTACGTACTAGGAGAAAAGCAAACTCAAATTAATTAGATACATTTGACTAGGAAAAATTGTAATGGCGATGGGTTCACTATAAAAGTGATAAGTCCATAAATATACACATTTATGTACTCTTTTTACTTAAGTTTTGTAGGAGAATTAGATTTAAAAGGGACTTATTACTTTACTTTTTTGATTTTCAGCTTTTCTGCGATCTTAGAAGGTTTTTAAGGCAAAATCAACTTTTCGAAGGAATTTTAGCACAAGGCCAATTGGAGATGAAAGCTAACTACTTGAAGTTCAATCTGTGATTTTTCTAGAATTCTCTACTGGCGTGAGAAATAACTAACGCACAAATTAAACCCTATAAATCATGCAATCGTAGTACGAGTAAGTAGGGATCGTTCTATTCCGGGGATTAGGAGGGATGCTAATCAACACAAATTAAATTTATTAAACTAGAACTAAGTTAAGGGAACAATAATTGAGGGGAGATTTGGATGATTTAGACAAAAGTAAAACTGACAGTAGCAAACAACTAAGTTGTGAATGAAATATTGATTAAGGGATAGCTAGAGGATTCTTCTCCACACATGGAACATATGCACACAAATTGATCTCCAGTTATTCTTTCTATAAAGTATGAATGTCAAAGCCCCAAATTAATTGTGAACTGCACTAATTAACTCTCAGATTTTCATAAGTTCATTGAATTGGACTCAGCGACTCAATCAAATTATTCTTATCAAGTTCCCTATATGAACAGCATGATAGAGATACATATCAAAGATCATTAAGTTCTATGAAAATCATAAGCTTTGACAAGGCATTTGTAACTATGAAAAGCATGATACTCCTGGCAGGAATTTACTTAACACAATCATGACTAGTGACTTTTAGTGAATATAAGTTCATAACGATTAGGTGAAATTCCCTCATATTCTAGCATCAAATTCCTGCATGCAAACTAAGTATGCATCCTTAATAAACATGCAAGAATAAGTCCTGAATAAAACAGAAAAGTAAATCACATTCATACTTTACGAAATCATAACTGGAAGTGATCAATTCATATAAAACATATGTCCATGGCTTCGAATTCACCTCTAACTAAGAAGAAATTCAGTAACTCATATTTAATAATTGAAAAACAATATAGAATGGAAATACATAGGATAGGATAAAGAGAAGAAAAGAACTAGATGATGGCAGCAAGGAATTCCCAAGACAGCTCCAAGCTTTGCTCCTTTTGCAACTAGCTCTCTCTCTCTCTCTCTCTCTCTCTCTCTCTCTCTCTATTTGAATGTGTATGAGTAATGGATGAAGTGAGTTGATGGATTGTTGAATGATCTTGTGTTTAGAATTGGAGTGCTATTTATAGGGAGAATGGAAGGGGAATATTTGAATTGAATATGGTTTATGCCAATAACACTTGTAATTAGAAACTCATTCTTTTGGCTAGTGCACTTCACCAACAAATCCCACTAGATAGTCATGCATGACATTGCATTGCAGTCAGCTTGTGGGCCGATTTTGGGCTTGTTATTCACTCCAAAAAATCCTGGAAAAATATGGATCTTCAAGCCCTTTGTCTTATCTTTCCAAGCATATGCAGCCCAACTCAAGGAAAAATAGGAAAGACCTTCAAATGTCATTTTTGGCCCAGTAACGCAGATGCTGCCGAATTTTGACCTTGAGCTGCTAAATCATGGATAACTTCCTCTAGAAGACTTCAAATCATGAACCGTAAAATGCTACGGAAACTAGACTTCCATATCTTTCCAATGATGTATGGATCATTATCTGGTTCTTCTTGAGCAAGTACAGGTTAATCCGTGAATGTGACTGATCTGCAGACACTGTTTTGAGCTAACTTGTCTTCAAAATGCATGTAATGAGTCTCATCCTTATTACAATGAAACATACACAAACTTTATTAAAAGCACAAGTTTAACTCAAAAACATAACCAAATCATAAGTTAGAAGGGTACAAAAAGATATGTAATTATGCACTGATCATCTACCAAGCCAATTGGTACAGTATTACAAGTAAAGTTAGCCCACGTGCAGACAGGACAGTTTCGTACATGTTACGTGAATGTGAAGAAACGGAAGCCTTCCGGAATTTTCTAAGTTACTGCTATATATGGTTGGAAAGATGAGACATTTATCTTTCTAAAATATATTTTTAATGATTTTTCTAGAAGGCCAAAGATCCCCAAATCGTGTGACAATTGGGCTGAGCTGTATTTCCCTATGGAGTTAGGAAATGTGATCTTTACTTTCCTATTTGGATTCCTTATTTACCAAGACTTCTTGGACAACTTTTCAGTCAATTTTAGGGTTTAGAACTCTGATATAAGTGATATAAAAGGCCAGCCAAAGCCCTCATACAAGGGATTCACGTCCTAAGGAGATCAACCACATAAGAGGAGAAAGCTGCCAACGAGTTATTTCTTTTGCTTTCTTCTTTTAATTTTCAGTTCTTATGTATTTATTTTTTAGTACATCCAAGAACATGAGTAACTAATTTCTTGTTAGTTAGAGCTTAATCTTAAAGCCCTAAACATGATTTCAATTCTATAAACAAGTTTGAATGGATTTTTTAGTTTCTACAAGCGTGATGATTTCGGTTTCTCTATGTTATGTGAATTCTGATATTTTGTTTCTTTGAGTAGCTAACTTTGAGGCATGTATTGGAATTAAATTGTTGTAGAACATAGGTGAATTGCCATTTTGAATGTGTTCTTGTTTGCAACGAATAATTGGGTTAAGAACTAGTTATGAGAAATCGATTCTTGAATTCCTAATAACAAATGCAATGTTTGAGGATTTTTGTGACACTCGTGTTCTCTTTGATCTTAATGGATTCTTGATTGGTAATTTGAGTAAATGACACACTGGATTTCAATTAAGAATACATGTATTGATGTAAATGCCATACACTTTACATACACTTAAGAGAGAATCATACAACTCGAGTCAAATGCCATGATCTTGTTGTGAGTGTCATCATCATATGCTTGCTATAAATTGATTATTTTTTAGGCCCAAAAAATCTATGGTTGGGCCCGAATAAATTTCTAGCCCAAGGCGATATATTATTGAAAAAAGATCCGATTTGGAGCACATGAAAGTATGACATACACGAGTCATACTCCGCACACCATGCTAAATAAAAAATCCGTCAAGCTAGGAATTGAGATTAAAATTATAAAATGCATTTAGCTCTGCAAATCCATGCCAATTATCCTATCAAATGCCATATTTAAAAGCATGCCAAGCGATATGCCATGCCAAGCGATATGCCATGCCAAGCGACATGCCATGCCAAACACGAAATCGTTATTTCGCACCCAACCACGCTACAAGCCTAAGTGGGCCCAAGCCACTTAAATACCCGGGGCTTGCTTGAGTGGGTTGTGGTATGGATGGTAACGAGTTGTCATGGGGCCCATCGGCGGGTTGAAAAATGGAAGTCTTGGGTCGCTTGGGGGCCTCGGGACTCAAGCCCATTTTTTAGGCCTAAACGTGGGTAAGCACAAGAGAGAGAATAGCCCATCACCTTAGTAAAAATAGCCCACGAAGCCCAAAACATTTGGTAAACTTAGCGCACTATCTCTAATAGCCCACAAAGCCCAAAATATTTGGTAAACTTAGCCCACTAGTTAAATAACTTGACCTTCCATATTAAAAGGCCCATGCAATTTGAATAAATAAGGTCCAAGGCCCTCAGCATGTGGCTGAAACAAAAAACCACGAAGGGACCAAAGGATCCACAAGAGGAGGGGCTGCCAGGAGGTTCCCCATGGGAGGAGCAAATTCCAAGCAAAAGCATTAAAAGGGCCAAAGGATGTTGAGGCGCAGGGGATGACGCCATCCCTTGGACCAGCATGTATACCCACTTTCTTTCCTTCATTAGATTTGTCCATGGGGAGAGAAAGGAAGAGAGGAAAGGAAATGGGTGAAAGTAGAAACCCTCCTCAGAGGCAACCGCGGGAAAGGGGGGCCTTGAGCTCCCAAAACCCCTGATTTTATGCAAGGAAGCAGAGTTGAATTCACCAAAAGAAGATGATTGAAAGGATGAGGAGAGAAAGGAAGGGAAGAACTTGGCAAAAATAGGATGGAGGCCATTAGGGTTTCTTGAAGAAGACCCATTCCCAGCAGCTATAAATAGGACCCCTTCTACCCAACACAACACAACCCAGAACCTTCAGAGAGCAAGCTTTCTCTCTCACATGCAAACCCAGGAATTTTCGTGCTATCCTTCCTCATTTTCCTTTATTTTCCCTGTTTTGGTAGATTGACAAAAGCTTTGACAGAGTCACTGTCAAGCTGCCGGAAACTGCGAAAGTCACCCAAAACTCTTCATCAAACCTCCTTAGAACCTCTCTCCCTCTCCATTAGAACCTCTGTACCTCATAGGAACCCACATCTCACTCTCCTAAAGTGCTAAACCCATGATAATTTTTGCTCCCATGCCATAAGTCACTCATGCCAAGCTAGAATATTTATCTGTAATTTGTTGTCATTTTCATTGGTGAAGGTAACCAAGGAGTTTCCTAAGGCGTCATCACCCTTTCGAGACATCCTTGGGGCTTGATCTTCGAACTCAGATATAAGGGGACGCTTGCATCAGATTTCTCTTTACAGCAGCCCAGCTCACTTGCTGCCGGAAGAAAAAGGCCCCTACAATTATCTATTTTTGTTTATGGATTGATTGATTGTTTGGAGGTGGATAGTGATGTTAGAAATGTGCTCTAAGAGCCAATACATTTGATGTAATCTCCTTAGAATACATTTTGTATATAAAGGGCAAACTTATTTTGTTATCTATTACATCGTGTAAAGAAACAAATGTCCAGGGTATGCTATATAAGAGATAAAGTAATTTAAAGAAGTGTAGATACATGAGACCTTTAATATCTAACTGTAGTACCCCAAAATGTTCCTGATCATAGGTTATCAAATGGGCATTGATAAACCGTCAAGATTAGCACATATTATGTATGCTCAATTGGGAGGATGGTTAGTCTCAAACCATTTGTGTAGTTGACACTAATACAAGTATGTGGGTGCTCATTAGTGAATGAGTTCACTGAACGCGATCAATCGTAGTTCTCATATGGAGTATTTATCTATATGTCAAACGAGAACTCATAGTTGCAATAATGCAAATTAGTCCTTAGACCTGAGGCATCATGGTTGTCCTGTAATGCGTTATTGATCTTTGATAGCTCTTAAAGGCAAGTCGTAAAAGATTTGTCTAAAGTGTTGTTGGGATCTCTTAATTCATCATAGGGGCATGTGAATGTACAATAAGGAATCTCTACTTTTGATAAAGAAAGAGAATGTTTCAAGATGTGATTCAGCAAATCTTCGGCCGAAGTATTTGAACATGATTTAGAAAGTGTTTTAGTCATGTTCTATTGAATCACATGAGGTTAATCATATTAGGGGTTTGACATTATCAATCCGTACCCTGTAAATATGATTGGAAAAATTGTATAAGAGAAGGACCGTATTGCATTGCAATTCCAACTGAATAGGTTCTTTGTCTATTCTGATTAGCTTGGGTAGCCATGATATGTTGCTAGATGTCACTCTTGGCTTGTGGAAGTCCTAGGATTGATTGTGATCGATCCAAATAAAGGAAGAATTAAAAGGAGGTTTTAATTCCAGTTGGTTAGAAAGAGTTCTAATTGTTTTCCCACTGCCTTGCTAAATTAGAACCTAATGGATCGCACACCTTAAATGATTAACTTTGAGTAATACAAATGAGAATGAGGAAATCAATTTGATTGATTTGATGTGGATGATTTACTACATGTAAAATGGTATTTGGGCCTCCGTAATGGTTAATGAGAAGCCCAAATGGTTGGGTATCAAGCCCAAGGGCTTTATACACTTAAAGATTATGGTTTAAGTGTCATAAGGCCCAATTTTGGAAGCTCAATGGGGTTTGTCCGAAAATGCATATATAGATATGTATGGGAATTGTTTCAATGAGAAAGTGAATAAGCTAATTAACATATAAACACAATTCAACATCAACCAAAGGGGTTTGGGAGATCAAAAAGAGATAAAAGAGAGTTTTCAAGAGTGAAACACTTTCATCTTTCAAAGTGGTTTAGATTGAAACCAATCTTGAGATTCTTGAACTAGCATTCTTGTATTCTCAAGATACTCCTTCTCATCTCAAGGTTCCATTGGTGTCGAAACTTAGAGGCCATATTCTTTTGTGGCTCACAAGGAGGAGAAAGATCAAAGAGGAGATCAACAAAGGGAAATCATCAAGAGAAGACCAAAACACAACTTGGTTCATATTATAGCATCAAGGGTAATTAAGACTTATCTTTTTCTCTTATGCTTTCCTTTATGAAATCATATCAATGTTCATGGCTTAAGATACTTGGAAGAAGTTTTGTTTTGAATTTAAACAACCACCATATTCTTCCGCTACGATTAATTTGATTAAATGCAAGTTTAATATTCAAATGAACTTCTTAAAAATGTTTTAAAACCAACAAGTGAGTCCTAGCTATTGTTCTTGACTGATTTTAAACCAATTTTCCTTAAACTCTAATTTAAATTATGTTTTGTTTTCTTTTATTCAAAAAATCAAATCAAAAACCCCTTGGTGTTGGCGTGTGTGTGGAAGTCCTTGTGTTTTAGTTTTCATTGTGTGACATTGATAAACATCTCTTTAGAATACAATCTCTGTGGGAGCGACCTTTGCTTGCTTACTATACTATCATTTGATTTGTGCACTTGCAAGGTTTTAATATTGTTGTTAAAAATTACCAACAAAAAGTAATACATTAAACATCAATAAAGTTCCATGTTTGACTTTAGGGCATATTTCTAAAGCTCCTCTATCTCACTTTTCTTTTGCTAGGTTTTCTCTCTCAAATAAATGTATATAGCTCTTTTACAAATACAATTATGACTATAGTAGACGTAACCCAATTATTGGTGAACCACTCAAACACTTGTTTTATGTGTATGTGATTGTGATCCTGTCGTTCTTGTGTTGATTAAAAAATCAGCATCAACATAGGCATTTAATGATTTTACTAACATTTTGACTAACGGATGGGGCACTTTTTAGGGTTTATTAGAGTTTGAGCATGCATTTATAGATTTAATAGTTCATGTATGAACTTGAAAATAGACCTAGCGTTTTTTTTGGGGGGGGGGGGGGGGGGGGGGGGGGGGGGGGGGGGGGGGGGTGGGTGTTGTATTGCTAGCCTGCATATAAACAATGTGACATTTTCTTTGAATATGAAAACTCGTCATGGAAATTTTTTGCTTGTAATATTATGTATTCCTTGACTAATGAATGATAATAATATTAGTTTAGATTTTAAGATAATCTTTTTTTTTAAAATTAACTCTTGAGTAAAAAGTTCTTAGACCCAATGGCGGATCCACATAACAACAAGGTGGTCAAGTGACCCCCAAAAGGCTAGAATCGCAACCTAGAGCAAAAAATATTGACCCCTGCATGTGATGGATGGATGGGCAAGCCATGGTCACCATCTGCTTTATATATTGCCCTAAAGAAAGCTAGACAACAACTTCTTCTTTTTTTCCAAAAGGAGATATTCATTCAACCATGGCACCAGCCAACAAAAGAGTTTACAAACAGACGGAGAGCGTTAGTGTGGCCTCATTAAAACCTTGCATCCAAAACCCCTGTGGGGGAAAATCCGATCAAGGAAAAAGAGTACCACCGCATCTCGAAAACAAACAAAGAACTACACCATTGTTATATCCCTATCTAACAGCCCGCTTAACCACGGAGGAGCAGTGTCGTTCCAAAACAGCCGAGATCTCACTCTCAACTCGTGCTGGGCTAGCCTGTGTGGCACCCCATTACCTTTCCTATGTTGGTAGAACACTCCAGCCATCTCTCGATCAACCATTAAACAACGAACATCCTCCACCACATTACCAACATTACCCCACCAGTCCCGCCCATCTTTAAGAATCGAAACAGCTTCCTAAGAGTCAAGCCCAATGGTAAAATGAGAAAAACCCATGTATCCCATCATCAGCAAGCCTACCTGGACCGCCACCAACTCCGTGCCCAAAACATCCAAACCAGGCGGACCAGCAGCTGCGAAACCACAGGTAAAATTTCCATCGTGATCACGACAACATCCCCCAGACCCCGATCACCTTGCCCACGTCCCACAGCCCCATCACAGTTAAGGAGAAGAGCATTGACCATTGGTTTCAACCATCGAACCTGTGGAGAAATAAGGGGGAGCTTGGACCGCTCCTCACATGACTTAAACCTGGCCAACATATCCAACGTATTTTCCACCAGGTGATCCACCCGTGTAACCAGTTTCCCATGCAAAACATCATTAAGCAATTTCCACGCACTCCACACACAGCAAGCAAATCGCTCCAAATCAGCTTCCGACAGCCTTGACGCAACCGCCTCAAAGGCATCTGCAAAGGTGCCTTCGCCAAATTAATTTGCCGGAAAAAATGGGTACACTTCCAGAATTTTTTGCTCGATTTACAGGACCACAGAGCGTGGTAAGCATCCTCAAAATAATTCCCACACCTGGCGCACACAAAAGATGTAAGCACCCTTCTCTTAACCAAATTGAATGCAGTAGGTAAAATGTCCATGCATGCCCGCCATAGCAGCATTTTAATTTTGTTGGGGACAGCCAGCTTCCAAATTCGCATCCAGAAGCCTTCAGAAGTCCTCTGATCTGATCCCCCCACTCCAAAATCCTCATCGCACTGCCTTACCGCCACACGATACCCCGTATTAACAGAATATTTCCCGTTCTTTGAGAAAAACCAGTATCTACTATCACCCCGCTGTGAAACTGATCCCAAAGGAATGCTAGCAATAACATCCCGATCATCCAAACTAAAGTCGTGCTCTACAAGTGATAAATTCCAAGAGCCGGAAGCCGTTAGAAAGTCAGAGACCATAGCAGTTTGCTCCAACCCTCTAGTCATCATCGGTTTAAAAGTAAAAGGTTTCGGGAGCCACCTATCTTGGAGAACCCGGATAGAAACTCCATTGCCCACCCTCCACAACAAGCCCCCCTCAATAACCTCACGTCCCCACAGAATGGATCTCCATATCAATGACGGCGAGCTCTCCAAACTAGCCTGCATAAAATCATCATCTGGAAAATATCGGGCTGTAAGTATCTTAGCCACCAGCGAGGTGGGGTTCTCTAAAATACGCCAAGCCTGTTTTGCAACCATGACTTTATTAAAGGCTTCAAAGTGTCTGAACCCGAGACCCCCCCGACATTTTGGTTTACACAATTTCCTCCAACCCAACCAATGAATTCCTTTCCTGCCACTCTTCCCCCACCAGTACCTTGCAATCATAGCAGATAGTTCCTGACACAAGGATTTTGGCAACTTAAAAACTCCCATTGTATAAGTAGGTAATGCCTGGCCAACCGCCTTGATTAAGACTTCCTTGCCCGCCGCTGACAACAACTTCGTATCCCAAGTATTAAGCTTGCGCCACACTTGTTCACGCACATGATTAAACATCTGGGATTTGCTACGTTGGGCTAAGGTGGGCAACCCAAGGTAGCGTTCATGACAAGTAACAATCGGGACTCCAAGCATGTCAAAAATCAGTTGCTTCATCACCGGATCAGTGTTGGGGCTAAAACATACTGCAGACTTATCAAAATTAATTTTCTGACCAGATGCTCGCTCATAGAAGCTTAGAATCTGAAGCAAAGAATCACAATCATCTAGGTGGGCATTACAAAAAAATAGACTATCATCAGCCAAAAATAAATGAGAGATAGTATGTGCTCCCTGAACCATGGAAATTCCTCTAATACGCTTGATTCTGAGGGCGTTAGAAAGCAAAGCAGACAGTCCCTCCGCACAAATTAAAAACAAATAAGGAGAGAGAGGATCTCCCTGACGCAGCCCCCTTGATGGCACAATCAATCCGGAAGCCATACCCCGAACTTGAACAGAGTATGTAACCGTGGATATACAATCCATAATTAGCTCCACCCACCTTTCGGTAAAGCCCAAACGCTTAAGCATAGCCTCAATGAAGGTCCATTCCACTCTGTCATAAGCTTTAGACATATCCAGCTTTAAAACCATTTTCTTCAGCTTACTCCCACCACGCCGTTTAATAGCATGGATGCTTTCAAAAGCAGCAATAATATTATCTGTAATCAACCTTGTAGGGACAAAAGCGCTCTGAAATTCAGAGATGATAAGCGGCATAATAGGCTTCAACCTGTTAACTATAGTCTTAGAAATCATCTCGTAGATCACCGTACACAAACTAATTTGCCGAAACTCCATAACTTTTACTCGGTTGTCTACCTTAGGAATGAGCGTCAAAAGTGTGTGATTTATTTCTTTCACACTAGCACCCCCATTCAATACATTAAGACAGAACCCTACCACATCATTGCCTACCACCCCCCAATACTTTTGATAAAATAGTGCCGACATACCATCCACTCCTGGGGACTTGGTAGGAAACATTTGACCCAAAGAAGTTTCAATCTCCTCTCTTGAGAAAACTTGATTGAGACGCAAATTTTGAGACGGAGTGAGTAGCGGCTTGACCACCTCAGTGACTGCCCTATCTCCTGAAGCCCATTGGAAGCAAACAAACCCTGAAAATAATCACAAAAGACACTACCAATACTCTCAGTAGATGTGTGCCAAATCCCCTGATCATCTACAATAGTCTGAATTAAATTCCGCCTACCCCTCATTTTTGCATGTTCATGGAAAAACCTTGTGTTTTTGTCAACATATTTCATCCATGAGACTCGCGATCTCTGCCTTCATAACATTTCTTCTCTTTCCAGTAACACATCCATCTCCTTACAAATTTCCCTCTATTGAAACTCAGCTACTGGAGAAAAACTTCTTCTCTGGGTATCATCTAACTTCCTCTGTAGACTTCTGAGCTTAGTGGGTATTCGGCCTACATGGTCCTTATTCCACCTCCGCAGGGACCCCTGACATGCCTTCAATTTCTCTACGACAGTTCCCATCTCAGACTCCCAAGCATGCGAAATGACATCTTGGCAACCCTCAACAGTAGTCCACAATTCCTCGAACAAGAACCGCTTATGCTTTCGTGACCAAGTACTGGGTCTCAAATATAACAGCAAAGGAAGATGGTCTGACACCAAAGAGTTCAGATGATGCGTTGCGACCTCAGGAAAGAGCCTAACAAAGTCACCATTAGCCACCATTTTATCCAGCCGGAGCTTGACATTCCCATCACCTTGCCATCGGTTAGACCATGTAAACTTATACCCCTGAAACCGAATAGTTGTCAAGCCACACTCCTCCAGAGCTTCCCGAAATGCCCTCATTTGTGACATGGGTAGGAAACGGCGAGCAAAGTACTCATAAGCCTCAAGGATTTCATTGAAATCCCCACCTACAATCCATGGCCCTTGAACATACCTTGCAATATGTCGTAGTAAATCCTAAGAATGAGGACGCAACCTCATCTCAGGATTCCCATAAAACCCAGTAAAACGGAAAGTCTCCATATCCACCCCTTTTAAAATAGCGTCAATATGCCCTGGTGAATAAGACAGAATAGATACATCCACTATGTGCTGCCATAATAACGCTAAACCCCCCACCCTGCCTTCTCTCCCAACACTGAAACACCCCATCATACCTAACTGCAGTTGCACACACTCCATTGGCGCATCGTCTTTTTGGTCTCCGACAAAAAGATGATGCGAGGCTTTTTATCTCTGAGAATGAATCTCAGAGCTCAGAATGTACGTGGGTTGCCCAAACCCCGCACATTCCAGCATAATATTGTCATTTCTCGTGATGGGCCCAACCCCCGGGACCCATCACGGGTGTGCGCTTGGCACCAGAAACTTTATCAGTCTTCATAGAACTCCCCCAGGGCCTGGCACGGTCCAGCTGAAATCCACATTGTGCACTACCTTTGCAGAATGAGGTCGGCGGCCCCAAGGTAGGAGAAGCCGCAATGCTATCGTCCCCCAACATCGTTTTGCCCTTGTCCAAGTACCTAGGAGCAGTAGGAGGGGGCTGGGAACTATCCCCATCCAGCCGCAATTGGCCATATCCGACAACGCAGCCTCAGAGACCCCTTGCTTCTGGTGCACCCCACCTTCCTTGTTGCAAACCAACTCACCATCGGCCCCTTGTGAAAAAACAAAAAAGAGGGTTAGCTTAACCCCATAACCGTAAAATTCAATTTGAAAGCATACTTCACCCAAAGTGATCGGTGCATAATTACATATATTTTTATACCATTCTAACTTATGATTTGGTTATGTTTTTGAGTTAAACTTGTGCTTTCAATAAAGTTTGTATATGTTTCAGTGTAATAAGGTTGAGACTCATTACATGCATTTTGAAGACAATTTAGCTTAAAACAATGTCTGCAGATCATTCAATTTCACGGATAAACCTGTACTTACTCAAGAAGAACCAGATAATGAGCCATACATCATTGGAAAGATACGGAAGTCTAGTTTCCGTAGCATTTTACGGTTCATGATTCGGAGTCTTCTAGAGGAAGTTATACATGATTTAGTAGATCAAGGTCAAAATTCGGCAGCATCTGCGTTACTGGGCCATAAATGACATTTGAAGGTCTTTCCGATTTTTCCTTGAGTTGGACTGCATATGCTTGGAAAGATAAGACAAAGGGCTTGAAGATCCATATTTTTCCAGAATTTTATGAATGTATTAACAAGCCCAAAACGAACCCAAAAGAAGAATGCAATGCATTGCCATGCATGACATATGCATGATGAAATGCACTATCTAGTGGGAATTGTTGGTGAAGTGCACTATCTTGTGGGAAGGTTAGATGAAGCATATTCAAGTCTTATAATTGAAGTGGGAGTTGCAACACTAAGTTTAAAGAAAAAAAAATTGTTTTCAAATGTAATGGTGTGTTAGATGAAGTTGAGGAAGTGAGTGGAAAGCAATATTTAATTTAGATTTTCAACTTCCTTAGGCCTATAAATAGTGAGGTTTCCCAAGCTTGTAAACACACCCCAAGGGGGGGAGCTCTCAAACATTTCTCTAGAGCTCCCCTCCCTTCTCTCCCTCAAATATCTTAGTTTTCCTTTCTAGTTCTCAATTCTCGTTTTCCTTTTGCTTCTTAGTTGTAATTTATTTTTTGTAATGTAAATTCTTTTCTTTAGTATTCAAGTTTGAGTAGTTTCCAAGTTTCAATTATGATTTTTGTTCTTATTCATTATGCTTATAAGTTAATATGCTAGTTTGAATGATTGATCACCATTAAGGCTTGCATGTTAGCTATCTTGGTTTGAATTAAGAGTAGACACCATGCTTTAATTCGAATTGAACTATGAATAGGAAGAGTATGTATGGACATTCGACAACAGGGATTAGATACATACTTGGTTGTTTAAAATGTTCTTCTATGCTTAATGGGTTCCTAATACTTAATTTAGGTTAGACAACAAATGATCAAGTTAGGGAATTAGGAACACAAGGTTAGGACCAGACACCATGGCTTAATCATACTGTAGCTAGAATCAATCCGTTAATCTAAATTGAACTTGGGAACTTATTCGCTTGAGTTAATTTCTTTTCCTTATTTCTTATCTTATTCATTTCCTTTCTTTTTTCATTTCTGTTTTGTACAGGGAATTGAATTAAATCAATCTATCATCAATCCTCGTGGGATCGACCTCGCACTTACATATGCTAAACTACCAACGGCTCGTGCACTTGCGAGTATCACAAGTTGAGGATGCAGCTGAATTATTTTGGTGCAGCTGAATCGACGCAACACAAAGCAACCCAATTCCCCAACCTTAACCCACCCATGTATGCAAGGCCGGATCCACATAGGGGCAAGAGGGGTCAATTGACCCCTGCAAGCCCAGAATCCAAATTGCCCCTAAACTGCTTGATGAAATGGTCCAGAGGGCACAGCCATTAAGTCAATATATACTTCATACTAAAATCCCATAAAATCAAATTTTCTTACTTGATGTGTAAGGAATAAAAGCCGCCAAAAATTATCTTGAGAAAATGATTAGTTTGAAAAACCATTTTTCATACTTAGCCAATATTTTTACTTAAAACAATTTTTCATGTATGATATGAATGCATGAAGGAACCTAAGGTCAATCTAGGTAAAAAGCTTTAGATGTTCAATCCACAAAGAGTTTTACAAGAATAACCTAACTCTTACGTATTGAAGAAATATTTGCTTGAATAAGCTCCCCCTAAGACAGTACTTATAAAGGTCCAAAGTTTGAGAGATAGAACCAAAAAGAAATGCAGATAAAGCCCCAAATCAAAACTACGACAAACCTAAAAAATGACGTAAATGCCCTAAAATGAGCAAGATTGCGCTAAGATATGCCAATTCTTATGTCGAATAAGACAAGACGCCTTGGGAGGCAATAAGGATTGCACTAATTTTTTGGTTTATTATCACATTCTTAGATATATTTCTAGTGTATTGCAATGTGTGTTTATTTTTTGAAGTTGATGCAGTTCTCTTTGATAATGAACATGAGTATTTTGTATGGTTCTATCTATTAACTATGAATTAGAGTATTATCGTTTCATTTCAACGGGTCTATTTTGCATAGAATTTTTTTTAACCTTTTACACGTTGACCCCCGTAATGAAAATTCCTGAATCCGCCACTGCATGTATGTAAGGTTATTATATGTGTCTGTGTGGTGCATTATGGTTAATTTCTTGAAATCTATATGTAATATAAAAGTAGATGATAAATCTTGGATTGTATTTTTGAAGCAAGACATAATAATCTCAACTAGCCATACAAATAATTACTACATAAATTGATTATGTGCCTATTTTAAAGCATGTTCTTTTATTTTTTTTTTATACAGAATGTCTCATAGGGAAAGATAAGTGGTTATTAAGATGATTTGTAAATAGTAAGTAAATTAGTGTTGATTTTACATATCTTTTTATAGGTTTTTTTGTTTAACAAAAATTTGTGGGCTTTTACACGTGTACTGTCAGGAGTAAAATTCATGAATCCGATACTGCTTGGACCCGCCATTGCCTCTCGAGTGCAATGAAACTCGTATAGGGGAGTTTGTAGTAGTGGTGGGCATCAATTCGGCCGAATCAAATAGTAATTATCGATTTGGTTTGGTTTTGTTTTGTTTTGACCAAGAAAAAGTCAAACAGTTTAAAAATCAAATCAGACTATATATGGTTTGGTTTGGTTTTGAACTTTTGTAAACCGATCAAAATCAAACCGGACCATTTATGTGTATATTTATTTCTAATTAGGTAATAACTATACATGGATATTTGAATTAAGCTACATTAGTCTGAAATTTGAAGTTTTATGGCATGTTGAGCTTTAGGATTGTTTCGTACTCTAGAAAATAATTTAAGTATGAACAAATTGTGAATTTGTTGGTTGTAATTGAGTTAAGAATGTTGAAAAAATTGCAAAAAAAAAGAGAATTTGGCTTAGGCCCAAACCAGCAAAACCAAACCGAACCAAATCATCTTAAATTGGTTTGGTTTGATTTGGTTTTCTTCATGACTTTTATCAAAATTGAACCGAACCAAATGTTATATTGTAATTGATTCAACCATAATTTTCAGGTAAAACTGATCCAATTCGGATCGTGCCCGCCCCTACTTTGTAGCCCGACTCAGCCTATGAGAGCTTATGATGCACGTTTCCTAGACCCACCCACCAATCAAGTTTCTGAAACATTATCCGCTTCTCTTTTCAGCGGCAGAGAAGGCGTCGTATTTGCTCGTAATGTTGCTATTAGCTCTCTCTGTGCCTGCTGGTCCCTGCGGTCCTTCACCTACCTGCTATATGTACTACTCTGCTTTTCCTTTCCCTGCATGTGGGCTTCTTCCCTCCTGCGTGCGGCTTTATACTTTCAAAGTTTTCAAAGACACTGCCATTGATGAAACAGCCATCAGCTAGCTAGCCATTGAATCTCTCTCTCTCTCTCTCTCTCTCTCTCTCTCTCAACCATGAAAAGCCTATGCATTGATCTTTTTAAGAATTGCAGGTTCTTCTTCTACTCTTACTTATTCCTTACTCTATCTACTGTTCAAATTAATTAAAGTCATTATTATATCCATTATTTTCTTTTGCTATCATTATATTCTAATGTAGAGATACATTAATTGAGTTCAAATGATCCCACAACTGACAGTGTAAGTTATATTGTTTGTTTCAATTTTAATTGTTCTCAATTTTTATTGTCCTGCCTCCTAATTCCTTGAAGAGCCAAAAATTTAATTAACCTTGCAAGCTAGCTACCTATTACTGAATACTACTTATAATTTAATTGGAAGTGCTCATTTTATTTGCTTCCTGTTCTTCTAATTACAGTGCAACCAGTTTGGCGGGTACTAGGAGCAGCAGAGTCTTAACTTACAGGTTTCAGAGAACCAACTATCAGACGCATCTGCCCTCCACCAAACTTACATTCTCTTCCTACTCGTAAGATCTCTTTTTGTCCATAAACATGCATTCATTTCGTTCAATTTGTAAATATTATCATTTCTCAAGTAAGTTTCTTCTTCTTACATCATTTTTGTTTGTTTATTCTGTTTCCAGTACTAAAACTTGCTTTGCAACTCTATCGACTGTAACCTCGGAGGTGGAAGAAAAGCAAACATTCAATCCTGACAAAGCTGGCGAGCTAGTTAAGGAGCTGCGGAACAGTTTCAATTCGGGAAGGACGAAAAGCTATGAGTGGAGAATGTCACAGTTGGAGAACATTGCCAAGATGCTTGAAGAGAAAGAGAAAGAGATTACTGAAGCTCTTTACAAGGACCTCTCGAAGCCTGAAGTCGAAGCATTTATATCCGAGGTCTCATTCTTTTCCTTTTCTCCATGCTGCTGATTAAATAAGTTCTGCTTCCTTTGTTTTTCATACATAATATTCCCAGTGTGTTTTCCAGTGCTTGTTCATATCATACACTACAATTGTGAATCTGAAAAACAAAACAAAGGTCTATTCTAGAGGCTACAGGGACACTGATTTAGTATCTGTTAATGTGATACCCCAATTATATTGGTATGCATATTATACGAGCGTGTGTTACAGTCCCGCATCGATCTATTCTAGAGGCTATAAGGACATTGATATGTATCTGTCAATGAGATATAGTATTATTATATATATCGAGGGCACAGAGAAAATGAGATATAGTATCTATTATATGTATTGAAGGCACAGAGAAAAACCAATTTGAGCCTTGAAAAGGTCCTCAGAATTTATTATATGTAGAAAGTGGTTGTATTAGTGATGATGTCAAGTGTAGGCTTGAGCATCCAGAGGAAATGTTTCTGTAGCTCAAGCCTGGACTCATGGGCTTAAGTATTCGGTGCGGGTTCTGGTTTTCTTCTCCTGATTTGACATATTCTTTAGCAATTTTTGGTATCCATTTCCTTCTCCTAGTTTGACTGTATGACATTCTCTATTGTGATTTAGGGTTTTAAGAAGGCTATTCATATATGTCCTTTAGAGTCTTAGCCTTTGTTTTGGGTTCAGTTACCGAATTTAGTGTTTTATCTCTTATAGGGTTGAGACAGACGAACTGAGGGCAAAATCTGTGTCTTTGTGGATCACCATTGTCATTGTCATCACCTATTGGCCTAACTTGGTTTGGGGTTTGTTAAACTCTTACATTGTTGTTGATTGTTTGTTTCTTCTGCATTTTTTGAAACCAAGTCAAGTTGTGTTTGTGCGATCTTGAGCTAGGAATCTAGTACAATATTCTTAACAAGGACTTCTAAGAATGCATAAGTAAATGTGCACCTAAGAACTCAGGGAAATTTGAGGAATTTTAGAACGAATGCAGAGAAACCTTTTCTCCAAACCAGAAATTACACTCCAAGCAGTCCTGGCTCATTGTTGCTCATGCAATGACACATGTAAACATTCTTGTTACTCAGAAAACTTTCTTTGAGGAAACACACTCTAAGGATGGTATGGTCCCCATAAATGCTCAGGAGATGGCATGCATATTTGTTGCCTTGTTTCAACCTGAAGCTCAGTGCGCTATATACGCTTCTAATTCCCCTTATGTTTGCATGCGTAGAAATTTGAATCCTATTTAGAGGCTCTGAGGCTTATAGTGGCATTACCCCATTGTTTAACACAATGTTTTCACTGTAAATAAGTTTGTCATAAATATTTTTGTGTATTTCATTTCGCATTGTACTAATAAATATGGATTTTTTATTAATGCAGATTGTTACTGCAAAATCCTCATGTAACGAGGCACTGAAAGAATTAAGACAGTGGATGATTCCCCAAAAGGTGATTAGAGTAAATATCCTTTTGGTCAAGGATGACAAGTCCTCTCATCCACTCTTCTTCCGGACCAATATATCCTCCAATATTTACTATAATAAGTGAAACATAAAGTAAATTTGTTGGTGCGCATTTCAGGTCAACACTTCAATTGCAACATTTCCATCATCAGCAGAAATTGTGTCAGAACCTCTAGGAGTTGTGTTGGTCATCTCAACATGGAACTTTCCCTTCTGTATGTTAATACGTTGCAGCACAGTTCAGAACTAGCTAGTTATACAGATCACAAGTTGCATACTTGTCACCTTGTCGAAGCTTCCCCACCAAATTGTTCATATAGATTGATGTCTTTTTATAACACGTGCTGTTTTATTTTTATTTTCCAGTGTTATCTCTTGATCCAGTCATTGGAGCTATTTCAGCTGGCAATGCAGTTGTGCTAAAACCTTCAGAAATTGCTCCAGCTACATCTTCAATTCTTGCAAAATTAGTAGAGGAGTATTTAGATAATTCAGCTGTAAAAGTCGTTGAGGGGGCTGTTCCAGAAACAACTGCACTTTTAGAGCAGAAGTGGGATAAGATACTCTATACAGGTTATCAATCTTTCAAATGATGATCCTCCTCAATTTTATATGAGTTCTTTTTTTAATAGGCTTGTAGTGACATATACTACACTACTCAGGGTAAAAGATATGCACCTCATTATCAATTTCTATGGTGCTTCCAGAATCTAATTTTTAATTTTATATGATTTTCTGCACCATAGCTTTACCCTTGCCACCACTACTTGGAGGTATTATCTACATTGACCTAGAGGTTTCCATATTTCGAACTTGCGATTCATTACATGAAAGGTTGGCCCTTATTTTGGTAGGCTTTTCTTAATTGTGTGCCGTGTATCAGTGAGTGAACATGAGTTAGTGAACATTTGCAGTCCTAGGTAAGTTCATAGTTCTTTTCTAATACGTAATAACTTTACGTTTTAATTCTAAGTATGACAAGTCACATACAGAAATGCGTGGTTCAAATTCAAAATCTGGTAAAAGAAGTTTGGCAAGAGAAGGTTACACTATATGTATACATATATTTAGCGTTCTTCTTACCTAGTTCTTTGCTTCGTGCGTTGGTTGACTCCTAACTAGCTAGTAACATACTCACAGAGTATTTGTATACCGTACAGGTAGTGCAAGAATAGGGCGCATTGTGATGGCTGCTGCGGCAAAACACCTTACACCTGTAATTCTAGAACTCGGTGGAAAGTCCCCGGCTGTTGTCCATTCAGATGTCGATTTACAAGTAATTGGTTCTCTTATCAGGCCACATGAATTACAGTTTCATCTAAATTTGAGGCTTGGCTTTAACTGTTTGTGTTAAACTTTTAAGGTTGCAGTTAGGAGGATAATAGCAGGAAAATGGGCATTGAACAATGGACAAGCTTGTATCGGTGTTGATTACATTATCACTACAAAAGACTTTGCTCCAAAGTTGGTACGATGCTCCCCCCTAGGAAAACTTAAAATTGTGAATAAAAAAAGTTCGTATGTTTTATTACGCATTGGTCTCATATTACATAGGCAAACTGTCTCATGTGGCTATACACTTATTCAGTCTCTCCGTCTAATACCTTGACCTTTTCGGTTGGATACCTCAACATGGTTTCAAAGAATTTTCAGTCTCCTCAAAAGAGGAAGGTTCACCACACATGTGCATGCGTGAGCGCATGCGACTATTTAGCCTCTGCATCACACTTCAATATGTTTCAGGTTACTTTTCTGACAGCATGTCTACTTGACAGATAGAAGCTCTAAAAATTGAACTTGAGCAATTTTTTGGGAAAGATCCAATGAATTCAAAGGATATATCCAGGATAGTAAGCTCAACCCAGTTTAAACGTTTGGCAAAGCTGTTGGATGAGGATAAGGTCTCTGATAAGATTGTCCTCGGAGGCCAAATGGATGAGAACCAATTGTGAGTGACATGACCTTCCTTGTTGTTAAGAAATGTTACAACTGTATATAAATAGAATGTACAATTCTCTTAAATGAATTCTCCTTATATCATGTATTCGATGCAGAAAAATAGCTCCAACTATCTTGTTAGATATCCCAGAAGAGTCTCAGCTTATGCAGGAGGAGATATTTGGGCCATTGATGCCTATTGTAACTGTGAGTGCTCGAATTACATCATTACTCTTAACATTGACCTAAGAGATTACCTTCTGCTCTGGGCTAATTCTTAACCTATGCAAATTGGAGAGATGAGAGCTTAAGATGAGTAGAGGAAAGCCCTCTATTTATTTGTGTAGAACAGGACTAGTCTATTTGTCAACCATATGTAAATGGAAATTGAAACTAATTCATCTATTAATTTCCATGTAACTTTGTCATGCTTATTAGCCCCTCTCTCATTATGTCTTTTTATTAATTGGTCATAAGGTTGAGAAGATTGAAGACAGTTTTGATGTCATAAATTCAAGGCCAAAGCCTCTTGCAGTGTATGTTTTCACAAACAATGAGCAGCTGAAGAAGGGCTTTGTGGAAAACATATCATCTGGAGGAATGCTCATCAATGACACCGTTCTACATGTGACTGATTCTTCTCCTCTATGCATACATACATATGTCTTTGCATTTCTGCATCTTCACAAACTAAAATGAAGACCTTATCGTCAACTAATTAAACCCGCATCCAACAGTTACCAGTCTGAAACTTGCACAAATAAGTTGGCTATTTTCTCTCAAATTGAATTTAATTGACTAAAGCCATATGCTTGTCACTATCTCCAAGTTAGCATATGATACTCGCTTATATTTATTTATGCTTTTACACTAAATAATCAAGTTTAGCTGTGTATCCATCTTTGTTAACCAATAAGCTAATTCGTTCTTGACATGCATGCTGTGCAGGTCAGCATAAGTGGTTTACCATTTGGAGGAGTCGGGGAGAGTGGAATGGGTTCATACCATGGTAAATTCTCCTTTGATGGGTTTAGCCACAAGAAAGCAGTTCTTTACAGAAGTTTTAGTGGAGATTCATCTCTGAGGTACCCACCATACACACCTGAAAAGCAAAGATTGCTCAAGGCAGTGATCAGTGGTGACATATTTAGCATAATCCTGGCTTTGATTGGATGGTCTAAATAATGAAATCAGGCAGGCTCTAGACAGGATGTCTTCAATTCAGTCTTTCTTGTATGTAAGTTGATATGGATCAATCAAAATTAGTAATTATTAGGCCTCTTCAACTGAATAATATGCATTGCAATGTATGTATCTGTAATTGCTGTTCTGGTTACGTTATAATATTGCTTTTCCCTACAAATTTCAGTTTTGTTAAGTTTAAAAGGTTTGGGGTTTAGGCTTTCCCCTACAAATTTCTGTTTTACAAGCGGGGTCTAATCCAATGGAAAAGAGCCTTGACTTGCAGAACAGTGGTCTCAAGTTGGAACCCCTATGGCACCTTAGTAGTGTGTGTAAGCTATACCCCACTGGTTATGTTTCAATCTTTTTTGCTAAAGAAAAATAACTCAACATCGATCACTCGTCAAACCCCTTCAGTTACCACCTTGACCAAGGCAGAGGCTACAACAGAAGTGTTACATTGTCTCCGAAAATGATAAAAGAAATTGAGAACTATAATTGAGCTCAGCACATTGAAAGAAGTCAGAATATTCTTCATATGTAACCTGAAGTATACTATATAGTTTTCACCAACATATATGGTTGGAAATAGAAATACCAAGTACACGTAATTCTACATACATACATAAATACATAAATACATGTGAAATATATAAAATGTACAGTGGAAATGGAACTATTCCCCTCCAATCCTATATAGTATATAGCGGAGAATGTTTCTTTCTGCAGGATAATTCTCTGTGATCATCCGCCATTATGAATGTGCAAGTCTGAGAACCTCACGAAGCATCACCAAAAGCTGAAACTTCTAGACTTGGGTAGCTGATCACAGTTTCCAGGACCCCATCCAATCATCTGCTTCTCATTGTCATAAATCACCATTTTATCTTGCATTGAAATGTCTGTAAAAGGGACCAAAAAAGAATGATCATTATTGTCTTCAGAGGTCACGCTTCATAACATACACATGGAAATCTTACCTCCAATAATGTTAGAATTTTGCAGCCCAACTTCACTACCATTTAGAATTCCCAAGCAAACATTTCCCTTGGACTGCCAGCATATACATCATTAGTTTTCTATTCTAACACAGAAAGTGCTTCTACTTGAAATGAAGAAAAATAGGGAGATCATGGAAGGTGAAATTTACCGATATAATTAGATAAGCTTCTGGGGGCAATTCAAACTGCGTGGTATCTTTTCTACCACTGGCGAATCTTAGTGCTAAGGGCTTGAAGTATGTCTTGACATCACGTATGTTTCTAAATGGCTTTCGACCTTTCCAACAAAGTGGGAGAGTCCTGTCATCTAGAGCTTCTTTTAAAGGTTTCCAGTTAGTTCTCTTTTCAACTACAATATGACAAGAATAACATGAATCAACTTTTATTCTGAAGTTATATACATTGAATAACAGCAACATTCTGAAAACTGTTAACAGGAAATGAAAGGATGATTAATTTTAGTGAGGCAAAAGCATAATGTGAGGGAAAATGGAAGCATTGTAAGTTCTAGATGTAGGTAATGAAAATGCAGACTAGTTTTTGACAAAGCTCTTAACTCACCCATGAAGTCAAAAATTGATAAGCCTGAGAATTAAGATAAGTGTATGAGCTTCCACTGTCAAAAACCATAACGAGGTTTCTAAACCCAGTAGATTTCCCACCGACTATAAGTTCGCAAGTCCTGGGGAGTAATGTTTGCTGCATAAACCACAAGGAGAATAATTGGTGCAGGAAAAGATGATTATGAATCATGAATTATGAAGCATACATTAAAATAAAACCTTTGTTAGATGAAAAACAGGGTTCAAGAAGGGTTTATTACGTGTAATCAGTGACATTGGTGTCCAAACTATGCGTGAAGAATCATAAAGGTCATCCCCCAAGAAGAAAAACCCGCCCCCTCGCCCACTTAAACAGTGACCAATGACATGTCGCACCAGACCTTGATTACTAAGTTGTGATACGATGCTAGATTTTCCCTTGCCAAGGCCGAGGACTCCATCTATGGGATGATAAGATGAACCAGGAAGTTGATCGTATCCACACCTGTAGACATGACATTAAACAATTAAATGGTCAAGATCAAGTATGTCAGCAAGTCTAGGAAACATTGGTTTGTGGCGCCTCAGTATAATCTAAGGTTTGGTTTCTGTTTCATATCATATTGTTAAACTTAGTTCATGTTTTCATCAAGTGTCCAATAGTGTACGGTGCATACATTTCATTTTTATCTGACCCAAATCATCACAAGAGGCATCACCATATTGTTAATTCTTCTCAAACAAATTAATTAAACTTGTCAGCTTTAATTCTTCTGACTAAATTACTTCAAAGAAATAAACTACTTATCCACAACAATTAACTTAATCATGTTCCATTCCCATGAGGACTTTATGATCTAAGTTGCAATAGCAATTATACGCAGCTATTGATCTAGCTACTTTCTAGGCAGTTGCAAAGAGCTGTTTGTTCAAACAAAGTTTCTTGGGGAAAAAAAAAACAAAACAAAACAAAAGGGATGGGCACACGATTTGAGCTTAATCCATTGCAAGACACAGAAAAAAATCTTAGACCATGTAGGCCAAATCAAATAAATAGTTCCATAAGGATTTAAAGTTAAAGTCTGCTATGGCAATTTCTTTCGTTGGCATGGGGATGAGAATCAGAAGATGATTACTTCAAGAAACACAAATATTTAAGTAGAACAGATAATTAAGCATTGTTAAGAGATAATATTGATGAATAATTTAAGCAGGAAAAGTTACCAACCCAAGGGCCAGGTGAGTTGTTCGCTGGTTTCCATTGGTAAAGTTGAGGAGAAAGGCATCCCTTACAAGTACACCAAGGGATGAGCCACCATCTGCATACTCAACCTCATAGTCACATTGCTCTGGATTATCACATTTGTGGGAACCCGGTGCATGCAAGGCCTCACAGAGGGGGTCCTTACAGACCACTAGATCATTGTTGGGACGGTACAATGGATGAGGAGCCTGCAAAGTGCAAAGTAAAAGGATAAATATACGTTAGGACCCCTTTTCCAACAATTTTTTTTGTATTAAGAAGGTTTAGCATTCAGGAAATATGGGACTCCAAAAAAACCATGATTCATTAGAATTGGAGGACAGTAATTGAACAATGCAAGATATGAACAAGAAATTCAGCCAGAGAGGGAAGCGATAGATGTCGCATCAGAATCATCATGTAGGAATTAAGCAGGAGAAATGTTGGTTATTTAGTATACAATTTTCTTTTCTGTTTTCCATTTTAACTAGAAGCAAGCATTAGTTCCAAGCAGATGCCCACAAGACAGTAACAAGTAACAACTTGGGCATTCTAACGAGAAAAGTTAGTACAATATGAAGTTGTGATTTATAATTAATTACCTCAGTGCATCTGACACAGGGAGCATCACATTGGAGCCATGTGAGATCACTACCAGTGTCTGGATCGAGAAAGTAGGGCTTTGGAGGCTGACCAATGTTAAGAGTGACATTATAAGACCTGCAAAACAACCCCATTGACTTGAGAGAGTTGAAAACAAACACACTTTTTGTATTATGATGATTGATTAAAAGCAAACACATGGACTTGCACAAATGACACAACGAGACTTACCCAATAGGGTACACGTTTCCATGAACCGGTAAGACAATGGAGGAGGCTGCGCGGTTGAGACCCAAAGACGACGTCGCTTCATCCGGTAGCATAGTTTTCCTTCTACCCCGATGGTACTGATCACCAAAAGAAGCTGAAGACATAGTTGCAGACAAACCCATCACCAACAGCGACATCACCAGCAACAACCACCCAGACTTTCCCTCCGTTTTCATTTTCTGTTTCACAGTAGGCAATAGAATGTATGAACGAAGGAACAGATTTAAGATAAAAGTGTTATTTTGTCTTTTTTCTATGGGAAACTTCACAAGGTGTTCGATAAAATGACTGAAAGAAAATGGAATATATTCCAATGACGGAGTTGGGTGAATGCAACTAAGGACTCATGGTATTGCTTGCTTCCTTTGATTTCTGCTAATTACCCTTCTTCTTCCCTCCAAGTTATTGCAGAATCCTTCTAATCCATCACATTTGAACTTCTTTATTCTTTTCTTCCTTTGACATTGGAATTGCTTGTGTGAATTTTTGCTTAGTTGGATTTTGGAGCAAGCATTTGTTTTTTATGCCAATTTTTTAACGAAGATACCAAATGCCAAATGCTTCTTTGCTCAGAGGAAATTACCAAATAACGTTATTTCTTGGAAATTTCTAGGTAACATTGCATTACAAGTACAAAGGTCCCCATTTTGGGCGGAAATACCTGTTTCGAAATTTTTCGAAGTCTCCCAATTTCCTTAAGGAGAGGAGGAGGAGCAATAAGAAGGTCGACAAAAGGAGGATGTTTAATTTCATAAAAAGAGTTTTCCCTTTTCCTACATACCTTTAAGTTCGGATATGATGTTTTCGAGTTTCTTGTTTCCTTTGTGTCTCACACAATAATACTTAACACCTATTTCCAACTTAACTGGTGACTAAAGTGAGTTCATTTTTGTTGAGAAAAGATAAACAAAACCAAAATCTCTTCCACCCGTGCTTATACATCTCCTATTCGTACACCCAGCCTCTAGTTGTCACTTTCTCATTTTTTTGATATATTGGACATACTTCCTCATTCACACACACACCTTCACATTTGGTTAATTAGGAGAAGAAAAACCCATAAGATTTTTTTTCCCTACACATCAGCATGATAAGAGCAACAATATAGATGTCCAACATATTTGTTGGTGTGACAACCTTGCAGACTTTATTACCAATGCCCTGCCGACCACTACAATCAAGAAGTTAGGCACAATATTAGGATGTGACAACTCAATGATCTTCCTTGTTGAGTTACAACTTTGAGCGCTTATATCAGCATCAAAAAAAGTAATACCTCTATTTCTTCGTTCAGTTTTGTCTCATTAGGTCTTTCTTATGAGTTTTAACTAATAAATAAGTTTTTCTCTTTGTTGAGGCCCAAAAATCCAAGGGCTAGGTCCAGGTTTATTCTTAGCCCAACGCGAATAATTAATCACAAAAAAGGTCCAATTGGACATGAGAGAAATCAAAGGACGCATTTACATAAGTCATGGGCCATGTGTCACGCCAAGCAAACATGCACAAAAGGACCAAAATGCACCAGCTTTATAAAATCATGCTCACCAACCTAATCCGATGCTACTTGCCCCATCATGGCCTATTGTGGCACAATAGAATTCAAGCACAAGAAGGTAAAATAAACACGCAAGGCAATGCCAACTCATACTACAAGTTTAAGTGGGCCCAAGCCACGTAATTAATCTGGGCTTGTTGAGAAGGTCGTGGTATGGAAGGGAACAAGCGATCACAGGGCCCGTTGAGGTTCGAGGAACGAAATTTTTAAGCCACTTGGGGCATTAAAACTCAAGCCCGTTCCTCGAGCCCAAATACATGGGTTAGCATGAGAGAAAAGGGAAAAATGGTCCAATGCCTTAGGAGGACATCTAGTAGCCTGTCATAACACTTAGACAAGCCCACATCAATAGAATGCCCAAAATTAATAAAGCCATTTCCAGCAGCTTGATGAAAACCTATCAAACGCTGGAAATAATAGGCCAATAACCCAATACCGTGCATACAAGCCCGGCCTAACAACTTGTAAAAATCTAGCACCAAGTTCCACCCCTATTAGAACTCCAAGGAGTCAACGAAGGAGCCATGGCAGGGAAAGGAAATTCATGAAGGTAGGAAGAATACCCATTGGGCAAAAAGCTCTACCCATCTTCTTTTCCACTGTAAGCTCCATTTGGAAAATCAAGAAGGAAAGCAAGTGGCGCCTCACCCTCATGGGGTGGTCCAGCCACACAAAACTCTTGGAACCCCAAAGGCTCCTTACCCATGCGCCTTGGATAAGAAAATTTCACCAAATAGGATCGAGTGGGGAGGAGCAGCGAAAAAGGGAGAATAAAGTTAGATAAAATTAGGGTTCTTTGTGCTTATAAAAGGGAGCTTCCTCTACCCAGAAAAATCATATCCAGAGCCTGACCAAGCTTTGTCAAGCAACTGAGAATTTACTCAAGCCACCCAATATTCTTCTTCTATTGTTTTCTTATTCCCTTAAGATAAAAATCGGTCTAATTTCCCTCTGCCCTACTTCAAACTTTCTTTCTCTGTAAGAAATTCATGTCTCTCTCTCTCTCTCTCTCTCTCTCTCTCAAATTGCTAAACTTGTGAAAGCTTAGCTCCCATGCCACAAGCTCCTCAAGCTAAGCCATTAATCGATTTATTATGTTTATTTGGCTATTGGTGAAAAGAACCTAAGAGAGTTTTTCTAAAGTTTCATCAAACTTTCCATAAACTCTTTTGGGAGCTTGGTTCTCGAACTCAGGCACTCGGGGAATTTTGTTCGTTTTCTTCTTACAGCAGCCCAAGCTCATTCGTCAGGCTGCTGGAACAAAAATACCCCTACACTCTTATAGAGGTTATATGAAAGGAAAATCTATGTAAATCATGCGTAAGTCCCACATATGTAAGGTCAATATAAAATTACCTTCTTCTTTTTTCTTCTTCTTCTTCTTTTTTTTTTTTTTTTGTTTTTTTTTTTTTTTTTTTTTTTGGTGGCTAAGCTGAATTATGCAGGCTTAGAACCTAATGTGTGAAAATTAAAGTTAGAATGTAAACCATTGAAAGTTTGGAGTAGTGTCCAAATAAAATATGTAGCTTACCTCTGTCCTTACAAGTGATAATATATTTCAGACAATCCCATGGGTATCTATGGATGAAAATTTACCCTCATGTGATAAAGAATTCTATTTATACAAGTGAAAGGGCCTCACCGAGCCATAACAACCTAGTTAAAGATCAGATGGGCCCAATTCCCACTACAAAACTTCAAACACATTTGTTTCTCTTAACATCACTCAAATGCACTTTAATTACATGTGATGCATACTTGAAAAGAAAAATTAAAAAAATTTCTGCTACATAATTCCTGGAAATTGTAACAATTTTGTACCGTAATCATTACATATTAACATATTATGGAGAATTTAACCCGAGCCCATCAGCGTTGATGCCTTTCTCACTGAGCAAGAGCACTAACCAAAGGTCCTTTTATGACGACATCATAAATTCATTTGGTCTCTAAACCAACTTTAAAAGAATATTAGGTACTAAATAAAATAATAATGGACCTACGTCAAGGATCCTCTAGAATAGCATCGCACGAGCTCGGCCCATTTTTTTTTTTTTTAAATTTTTCTGGTCCTGCCACTTTCACAACCCAACAAGTGTGGTTTAAAATTGGGTTTGTAAGTAGGCAAACATGTTCTGCTGATCCATTTGGTACTGAGGCTGAGCAGCGCCAAAAGGGTCAAGAATATCTGAGAAGCCATCCATGTAATTGATGAACTGATTATCAAGGGTATTCAAGGAATTCTCTAATTCATCACTGCTCCATTGTAGCTCACTTTGGACCTCCTTCTCCCACGCGACCTCTGGCGACAGCACGTGCTCCGAGCAGCTAGAGTAGTCCGTCGTCTGCTGCACCCTCGGTGCTGAATCCATCGACGACATATCCGTATGGGGTGGTGGCATTTGGGTCATTTCCGGTTTTTGCTCATGCAATATTTCTGGGTATTTGGTCATTTTACTGCGCTCCATGGCAACATTATGTCTCTCTATGCTACCTTTCTTGTTGTATATTCGGCATAGCACCCAATCATCAAGCTGCAATAATACATAAAATCAAATTAGAAAAATATACAAGAAAAATTTATGGACGTGTATTAGATCAGTTGATCAAGACAATGTATTTAATCCCCGACCTCATACATTAGAGTATTTTACAATATCGCATTGTTTATTAAAATGAACCATTTTAATTTGAAGAGATTGAATAATTAGGTCAAAGTCAATAAGGTGCAAAAGGGTAAAGTAGGTACCCTCAAGTTGTTGGTGTTTTTCTTGGAAGCCGACCTATCGACATTTGCAAGGCGGTACTCGTGCATGATCCAATTGGTTTTAACTCCTTTAGGAGCTTTGCCAGCGTAGAACACGAGTGCCTTTTTAATCCCAAGTGCCTTGGGCTTTCCAATGTGCTTGTCTGCCCCGGTCGCCTTCCAGTACCCGGTTCCTGCTGCCCGGTTCGGCCTTGAACCGTTTGGATATTTTCTATCCCTTGGCGAAAAGAAATACCACTCTTTTTCTCCATAAAGAGCCAATTCTGCAAAAACAACAAAAAAATTGCAGAAAAAAATTAAAAAATTGAAATTCAAAGTACCCAAATTGAAATCACATCAAACCAATCCAGAGTTCATAAAAGAAAATTTTTTTTTTTTTTTTTTTTTGGTTGGGTTGGGGCCAATTGAGATGAAATCCAGGTGACCCATTAAATTAACCCAATGAAATCCAGTGATTCAATCAGAAATGGTGAAATTGGAAATGGGGATTTGACCAAAAATAAAATGAATAAACAATTGGAAATGGGGGAATTTATTTATACCAGGTAGCTGCCAAGGATCAAACTTGTAAAGATCAATCTCTTTGATGATGGGAACAGCAAGAGGCTGCCCAGCACATTTCCGGCACAGGTAATAATTCACCAACTCCTCATCCGTTGGGTGAAATCTGAACCCTGGCGGTAACTCCAACTCACTTCCACTTCCCATTTTTACCGTTTACTTTTTGCAGCTCCCTTGCTCTTGCTTGCTCTTGATCTTGCTAGTCGTAGATCGCTTTGAATTTCTTCTTCTGGTTTTAGCTCCTCTGCTTCTAGTTTCTTCTCGGATTTGGAACGATGGGTTTTACAAGACCCCGAAGCGTTTATATACCCGCCCGCACGCTCAATAAAGACACAACATTATTATTTTTCTTTTTCTTTTTTTCTCTCTTTTTTTAATTTTGACACGTGGGTTCAGAGAGAGAGTGGGGGGCTGACCGCAGCCAGTCGACGGTCTAACCTGCTTGTGCCACGTGTTCATGGCCCACTCTCAGCTGCTGCTTGTGTCATTGCTTTCGTCACCTATTTTGGACGTTCCTCTCTCCGCTTTTTTAAACCCGGCCTCTACTGTATCGTTGACGGTAGGTCTCGATCCCCTGTTCCGCGAGGGGTTTTTATTTTGTGCGGTCAACGAATCACCATTTGCCACATTCGTATGTGGAAGACTTTTTGGTCCATTGTGGAAACTGAAGGACGACCGTTCAACTGCATGGATTTGGAGTTTCCTTAGCCCGCACGCATGACGTATGGAACAAAACGTCATGGCGCTGCTGGATCATGGATTTATCCACAATTAATTAATCCAAAATTCTACGACTCACCAAACAAATCATCTCTCTCTCTATCTTGAACTTGCGTTCTGCCGCATCACATAATCCTTTTCTTTATTTTCCATAAGAAACAAAATTACAAGGAAGACACTTATGAATGAACTCCCAACATTTTCAATATCAAAATAAATCTCAACGTCCATACGAATAATGCTACACTTACTGTATTTTTATTTTATATTTTTATACTACATGATGTAATATGTACATATCATATGTCACATCAATTAAATCAATGAAGTGTATTTTAATAAAGAAAGTTTAATTAACAGTCTTTTTTTTAAAGTGTTAATAATTTATAAAAGAAATTATAAATAATTTTAATTAATGTGGTTGTCCTCATTATCTACCACATAAGGTAGTATGAGAATGTGATAAGAGTAGCATTATTCCATCTATTCTAATAAGGAAAATGCTAGATGCACCAACTTTGGGCACCAACTCTCTAATAGAGTGTGGGACCCGGTGTATTGGCGAGCTCCACCTCTATTAGAGAGTTGGTGCCCACAGTTGGTGCCTCTAGCACCACCCTTCTAATAATGACATGTTTACTTATGAGGAACGCATATTTAAATGATTTTGATTCTCGCTTATTTTGTATTTACTAGAATATTGGTATTGTATTGGAATGATTCTAATTTCAGACTTCCCATATCTTTATTACACATAGCGAATTAAAAATAATGTGGATTCTATATTAAAATATGTAATTAAATACCCTCAAAATCATAAATGGTATCAACTTGAGAGTAGTTGATCTAATTCCAATTTCTTAATTCCCCTATTACTTAGGGGGGGGTAATTCCATTAGGACTATAAAGCGTTTAAAAAGATTTTAAAAATCCGGGTGTATTCAATTTGGATGTATACAAACTTTAAAAGAGGTTTTACAAGTCTGGGTGTATTTAATTCGGACTTATATGAACTTTTAAAAAGTCCATTCAAATATGGGTGTATTCAATTAGGATTATAAAAAAGTTGAATCAAATCTAGGTGTATTCGAAAGGTCATATATTTGGAAGGATTTCATTAAGTGATAAATTTTCATAGGTTTTAAGGGGAGAGTTATAAATAACAAAGACCAAAATAAATCCAACCTCCCTCCCAAGTATTTCATCATACGTTTTTCTCTTGCCCTAACTTTTCTCTCTGTGAAGACGAACAACTTCCTTCCTCCATCTGTGAAGGTATGCTCCATATTTTTTCTTTGATCAATACCTTGTTGGGTTTTCTTTTTCCATTATTTTTTCTTCATCGTGTTTTTCTTGTTATTAGATTTATGCTTGTTACTACTTATTTTTCTTCTAAAATATCTATATAAGACTATATAGAAAATTGAAATAATTGACCACATTTTTATAATCGAACAAAAAAACTGAGACAAATATAGATGAACATTAAAAACACGAAAATCCAAAAATTTCAACTTTTAAATGCTGTTTTGGGAGCCTAAACGACCTCAAAAGCCCAAAATCCACCATATGTCACAAAACATGTGAGTTTGACTCGTGGCATCGTTCCCTTTTCAGAAAGGTATCATACACTCCAATCGGAGTTCGGACACCAAATCTATAAATTCCTACTGCGTCCTTTTTCCATTCAACATAAGATGTGTCATGTTTAATCTATGGTTGATGATGTACATTTTTTGTATATTTTTTATGCTGTATTTTGTGATTGACATGATAAAATTCATAGCTGCACTCAAATGGAGTCTGAAAATACACAACAAGTAAATGGAAAATGGAATAGCAAACAAGATTATAATGCTTGGACTGTGGAAGAGAGTAGAATGTTGTTGCAACTCATGGTTGATGTTGCAAGCTGTGGATGGCGTGATGCTAATGGAATGCTAAGCAAGGCAACTGTAGAAACCAAAATGCTCCCCAAGATTAATGAAAAACTTAGGTGTCACAAAACCTATTCTCAATACCAGGGTCGGCTGAAGTACTTTAAAAGATAATACCAATCACAAGAACATCAACGATAGAATGCTAATGAATGGAGAGTTAGTATAGCTTTGGATATGTGGAGAAATGCTGGGCACAACGACAACAATGAGAATCAAGGATAATGAATGAACGTTTAATATTTTTCTTAAACTTTTCTTTCAAATTTGAAATACATTTGTCACTATATTTCTTATGAATTTTGCTTTTCGCGTTAAACATAATTTTATTTCATGTTGTTAAAGGAAAAGATGTTATGAATTTGGTTTTTTATTTCATCTTTTTTATATACATCAATGTTACTATATACGTTGACAACGTTGAAAGTACTGTGCATATTTGACACAGCATTCATGGTCAAATAGGTACTGTGCATACAAAAAGTATTGTGCATAATTGACAGAACATTCATGGTCAGATAGGTACTGTGCATATTTGACACAGCATTCTTGGATTATTCTTTTCATTTTGAACTATGCATATGTTCTTCCATTGCAAACAAGTACTTTTTGTTTTTGCTTTGGGTAACAAAAACAAATTTGATTGAAAAAATTCAAGTTTCTTTCTTTAAATTACAAGGATGGGGATAAAATGAAATATACTATCTACATAAGTCTGGAATAAAATCCTATCAAGTTCTATGAAAGCTTGTGACAAAATATGCCATAAGTTAAGATATGATTCGAAGCTGTAGTAGAATATCCTGCAATAATTAATTAATTTTTAATAATTTAGACGTATTGCCCTTTAATGAACCATGCTACCATGCTCAAGGGCTGCAATTTCAAATTGAAGGACGTAAGCATGACTAACAGGGTAAGTTCCACCAGTCTTAACATTCACACTATGATCTCTAATAATAACAAGTCCAACTACGAAGCAGATATGGCTTAGCCAAGTTAGCTAAAATGGATGTGCTCTCCATTATGCATAGAAGTTTGAATCTTCCTTTATATTAAAATATGATATTGCTTGTATAAAAATAAAAAGGAAAAACATCACGTTAGTGCCTGGAGGTTTAGTGCCAGTACCGAAATGGGCCCCAATGTTTTAATTTCATCAATTTGGTACCCAACATTTCGGAATATTACCAATTGACACCAGCCATTACATTGACCGTCAATGTCAGCCGTTAAATGCTGACGTGGCAGTCGTGGGACCCACCTCATAACCAAACAACAGTTAGAAAGTGACGAGACGATGGGCAATTTCGGGAAAAAAAAAAAAACCAAACAAACACGCGTGCGCACGCGTTCCAAGGCGTGCTTCCATTACCAGGATTGGAAAAATCGAACAAACTCAGTTTCTGAGTTGTGTTCGTGTAGGGAGACAGACAGACATAGAGGAGAGGGTTTGAGGGTTTGATGGTTTGTTCGTGTTTTGGAGTGCAGAAATTTGAAATAGACTGCAAAAAAACATACGAAATCGGAGGTTTCCGAAAGATCTGAAGAATATGAGTTGGGGACTTCGTCCGGAAGGATATGGAGAACCTTTCTACGGTACGTATGGCTTACTGTTCAAGAGTCAGTTTCGAGTTTTGGTGTCGACTGAAAGTTTGGGTTTTATAATGGATTGTGAGTTTGTGTCGGTATCACTTTGTCTATTTAATTGGTGGATGGAATGGTGTGAATGGTAGGTGGTATGCGGAAGTCAAGTTTGCCTTTTGTATGTGGTCCTACAACCACTGTGAATCTTACCTTTTGTTTCTGTGTGGACTGACATAGAAACCTACATTTGTATATGTGTGTTTGTATTTATCTGTTAGTATATCTGCATTTGTATATATGTATATGTATTTGTATTTGTATTTGTATTTGTATGTGTGTATTTGTAAACAGGAGTACATGTATTATTTTTGGGTAAAATTGGTAAAATTCATGTGTGGCTTTCGACCTGCAGGGGATGAGGCAGGATTTTCTATTCAAATGTACCACAAAGGTGAAATAAGAGGTAACTATTATGTGAATGGGTCTGTGGATTGGTTTGATTATTGTTTTAACTTCATGTCCTCATGCATCAACTTCTGTCCTCATGCATCAACTTCTGTTTCAACTGCAGGATCAAATGTTGTGCATTGAAGTTGACTGAAAGAGCTATTTGATGATTTTGGTTTGATTTGTTAGACTGGCAGTTTGTGATTAGGAGGTTTTTGTTTTTTTATAAATAGGTCCTGTATAACTTAAGTGCTGACTTTTTTGTATGGATGTAATGGCATTCACATAAGCCTCAACCACTGTGAATGCAAATACATCCACTGAAGATGATGTTTTGAATGGACATGAAATATGTACGATATGCAATGTTATTATCTGGCTATTTTGAGCACATTTTGAATGCATAATTTTTTGAGTTTTTGGGTTGCCACTTTGCTTCATTATTTTGATCATTCAAGCAGGCTGTTCCATTTTGGGACCATTTTCTAAGCCATTTTATAACTTCCCATTCACTTCATCTTACAACTTACAAAAAGTCATTCCATTCACTTACAACTTCCCTAAACCATTTTCTACAAATTTTGCCATTCCATTCACTTCATCAACTTACAAAAAGTCAGCAATTAAGCCCTTAAGCCTTACCTCTAAAACCCTAAAACCCTAAAACCCTATAACCCTATAACCCTAAGCCCTTACATAACAATTAAACCATTACAAAATGCTACTACCAACCCAACACTTACTAAATCACAGAAAATACCCTAACCAACCCATAAGCAATACATTCATTCAATGGCAGAAGCTAATTCCAAGCTCCTCTTTTTGTTCACTCCACATCCAGACATCCCTCCCAAAATGATGCTTGCAAATAGAACCCACGAAGCCACCAACAACACCCAAACGACCTTTTCTCTTTGTCTTGCCTTTGCCACTGACTTCTCCAGCTTATTCCGCGATTTTAGAAGCCCAGGAATCACTGCCTTCGACCGTTCACACATGGCCGGATCAAACCATGCCCAGAATTGACAGCCCTTAAAACCCTTCTTAGTCTCACGTACCTTTGCTGCACACATGGAAAATCGCCTCCCAGGATTCGAATCTGTCCAAGAGGTTCGAATTGTAGCAGCCTTTCCGCACCAACACATCGGCGCCTCTTCATTCATTTCGCCCAGCCAATCGGATCCTCTTCATCAGTTTCCCTCCAATTTGTTCCTCGCTCCTTTGCTCCCGAAAACACGAATCCAATAAATCTGATTTTGTTCGATTTTTCAAAACCTGGTAATCGAAGCCTTCGAACGCGTGTTTGTTTGGTTTTTTTTTTTTTTCCGAAATTGCCCATCGTCTCGTCACTTTCTAACTGCTGTTTGGTTATGAGGTGGGTCCCACGACTGCCACGTCAGCATTTAACGGCTGACTTTGATGGTCAATGTAACGGCTGGTGTCAATTGGTAATATTCCGAAATATTGGGTACCAAATTGATGAAATTAAAACATTGGGGCCCATTTCGGTACTGGCACTAAACCTCCAGGCACTAACGTGATGTTTTTCCAAATAAAAAATAAAATCCAGCCGCTACTTTTTCAAAACTTTTCACGCCCGTAACCATTAAAGTTTAATTTTTAAGATGTTAGATTGGTCCCATGTAGATGTAACCCGATTCTTGTAGTTCCTACTTATTTCTTATACACCACATCCACATGTGTCCTTCCTTAACTCCTAATTTTAAAAGTCTTTCAACTATAGTCCATACTGTTTCTTCTCTAGTGCTCTTTTTCTATGTTCTGCAGTCTAAAAGAAAGTAAGGAACTCGTTTAGTATAAAAGAGTTCTAAAAGATTTCACGTTACAAGCGAAGACTTTTGAGACACACGCATGCCCGAAAAGATTAAAATTTAAATTAAAAAAAAAAGATTTGGCATAAGTTGCAATGCTTCTTCTTATGCACTTTGGCTTAAGACAATAAAATAAAGGGCTTTTCACAAATAGGCCAATTTTAACATGACATATTATACAAAAATCATTATAGAACCTATTTTGAGAGAAAAAAAAAACCCAAAACTAGTCACTTTAAAATTTTCTAAGAACCAATTAAAAAATGACAAGTTGCTAGTTTTGAGTTTTTCTCTCTAAATAGGCTTTATATGGATTTTTGTATAATATGAATATAATAGAGTTTTTCTATTTAAACCCCACACTTTTCTTTATTCACCCTAATACTTAAATCATTAGCTCTTAAGTTTTATTATTATGTAAAAAGACAAAAAAAAATCATCCAACTTAATACTTAACCCTAGTACATCTATACACACACCCCACACTCCCACTCTTCATATTTGATTATGGTAACTTATATGAGAACAATTTTCCTGTGCCTTCCTCTTTCTTCTGTAATATTTCACCACATGTCCTCATACTTAATTGAGAGATAACACCTGTTAACTCTGATTGAATAATAAAACAAATATTGATCAAAGGAAACTTTTTTATTTTTATGGACTCTTCATCTTCTTCCTCTGGCTTTTAGTCAACCAATGAGAAAACCTCATTTATCAGAGTTCAAATGACTCACAATCCTTTCAGAACTTGAAACAATGATAAAGCCCAAATTGGCACTCTTCCACCGTATTAATAGTAAAACAAGTCAAAGATAAATTAGAATTTGGGAGAATAGGACGAATACAAACAGACCTAATTGCCAAACAAATAATTGGCCATGATTTTAATGTGAATGAAGTTGAAACCCAAACAAGAGTTCAACAGCCATCAACAAACGATTTACTACACCTCAACTTCCCAATGGTGGCAGCGGCTCCTTTCGGATGGATAGGGGAAGAAGTGGGGTGTGGGGTTGAGGTGAATTTAGAATGGTAAGGGGCAAGATAGCGGGGTATGGGGTGTGAGGTTGATGAGTTTTTTTTTTCATTTTTTTTTATGTTAGGTGTCTATTTATGGGTAGTTTAGGAAGATAATGAGGTTTTCTTAGAAATTGTGAAAAATTGAATTAAAAGTTGGGGTGAACAAAGAGAAGTACAGAATTTAAATAAAAAAACGTATAGAATATTAGGCAAATCTTTAAAATAGAGAGAGAGAGAGAGAGTAAAACAAATTTGAGGCCGCCATGTGAATAGAATATTCCATATGAATATTTGAAAAGTGAAAAGGACACAACAAAATAATAAAATGTCGATTGGGAAACTTGGAGAGCAAGGAGGGAACCTTTGTCCGGGTTCATAATGTCGAAAAAAGTGGCGCGATGCATGTGCACCTTAACATAGAAAGGTGTTGCGTGACGTGGTGCCTGACGTATATATATTTGTGGATAAACAATGCATGTGGAAGAAGCAGGAAGCTACTTGGAGCTTGCTTGGCTTGCTTTGTTTAAGATTTATGTGGACAAGGGGACCCACCATCATAGATTCATATTCAGATCAGTGCTCTATTTCTTCAATTTCTTACAGCTTGTCCAATTGCTACGACTTTCTTCCACAACTTGGTCAACAACACATCCATATCTAAATATATTTTTACGTCTTCCTCCTTCCATAAATTTTATACTAAGGTTTATTTAATTTGAATTCACGTTAAGTCTCATTTTTATTTCTAATAAATTAAATACGAACATAATGAGGGTTTTACGTTAAGTCTCAATTTTGTTGTTTCGTGATGTGAGAGTATTTATTCTCCATTATTAATTGGTTTTAAAGTGAAACCTCAACTTCTTCGTGGTTATGTGTGATCCAAAACCACACGAACACAGGACCTCATGTTGCCATTTATGGATTGTAATGATGAAGATCTGTTGTTGTCTTTAATGACTTAAAATGGCCGCCGTTTTGCTTTCATACAATGTCCAAACTAATAAAATTATTTGGAGCTGCTGATTAAGAAAGTTGCTTGAAAACATCACTCTCACTAGTAAATGGTGGGGTTATAGTGAAGAGGTCCAAGTGAAATGAACATGTTGGGTACTTGTTCAGTCGTTCTCAGTTGGGTGCTTGCTCGGAAGCTTCAGTATTTTTTATAATAGCTGTCAATCTTGACCATCTTTCTGGTCCTTTCCCGCATTCCCCCAAACCAACCGCCCCAATTCAAAATTATTATTACATATTAAAGAATATATGTATATCTGGGGCAGTTTGCTGGTGGGCAGTGGTTGGACTTGAATCCAGTTACAGCTTCAGGTCCTATACTTTTACAGTTGTTGTTGGGCTGTGGTCAACCCACTTTTCACAACTTCTTGTTCTCGCATCAACTCTCTAACCAATAATATAACGACATATGGACACAAATCAGTGATAATTGGATGAAATTATCGGCGAGCACACGAGGGAAATAGATCCGCATCTAATCAAATGCACACCGTTTCAATAACTGGCAGAGGTGGCGGAGGAAGTCTTCTCTACCAAATCGGTCTGGAAGTTGGGCCACGCTTCGGCCCAATACCTCTAAAGCCCAAGCATAGTTGTGTAAGGGCAAACCCAACATGGTCAATCCTCGAATCAGGCCTAATCACAATATATTATAACCATTACGTGATTGGTGGTGCAAAATTGCAAATATATTAGGGGTGGACACAATTTTGGGTCAATTGGATTAGACCAAATCGTCTAATCATATTATTAGAGAGTTGGGTTACGCTGGGTTGAATTGGCCTAATAATAAGCAGGTCTTGGATTCAAAAAATTATAAACTAATATGTGGGTTTAATTTTGAGTTAATCCGACAGAACCGCCCAACCCGATCACAAAAGAGTTGGATTTGCCTAATAATGAGTGAGTTTTGAGTCCAATAAATCATAAATCGCTATATATCAGACTGGGATAAAAACCGACCCAACCCAATCTATGCTCACGTGCATTAAACCCCTTACTTACCAAGTCCAATAAGCTTACATCATATATAGCCGTGAACAACGAGAAATCAGTCACCTAAAGACTATATAAAAGCCAACCTCTATCAACTGGAGAAGATAACTGTTCCTAGAACCAAAAACCCTATTTCTTTTGTAGTGTTAAAAGACTCAGTAACGTTGTATTCTTTCCTGAAGTCATTGATAACGTTCATATATTTGCAATTGAATCGATGACCAAGGTTGGGTGGAAATGGCTGGGTTATTTGGTTTGGGCTTTTCATCACCAAATTGCATTGCGACTTCTTCGTGGTTTGGTGCAAAAGAGGCCCAAACAAACAGAAGAAATTAATTACACAAGCAAGCAAGCAACAGCTGGCCAGGTTTCGTGGTAGCGGTGATTCTTCACTTCTCACACATACACAGTAGTGTTGGCGTGGTGCGGTGGTTGGGCTCTTTTTGTCTTGCCTTGCCATCCCAGCCACGCTAAGCTATGACGTAAACAAGGGAACATACAGAAGGTGCATGTGACCTATCACCCTCTCATTTGCAATGTGGTAGATAGATGGACTTCAATTACCAAGTTGCCCCTAGCTATGTTGTTATGGGTATGGGTCTAAAAACCCTAAGGTGTCACGTGCCATGTATGTATGCTTTAATTAACCCAACTCATCCATTCTATATGCACATTGTCATCTGTTATATATATACTGCATTAGAAGGATCCATCCATATATTCTCATATTTATCTTCTTCCTCCAAAAGACGTAGTAGTTAAAGCATAAAGCTCCTTTTGGTGATCATATACAAAATTTCAGTCTACACTAATTGGGGATCGTGAGGAAGACAAAGAGAGAGAGAGATGGAGTGGCGGCAGTCGTGGAGGCCGTGGCTACGTTTATTTGTTACGGCGGCGGTGGTGGCAGTTATAACACAAGAAGGTTGTGTTTGTGGAGGAGATGTCACGTACGATGGAAGATCTCTCATCATTAAGGGGGAAAGAAGAATTCTATTTTCAGGTTCTATTCACTATCCTCGGAGTACACCTGAGGTAATTGTCTCACTACACCTTTACTTGTTCATAATGCAATATTCAAAAGTCACTACACAATTATAGTTCATGAACATTTCTAGCTCAAGTGCAATATTCACAAAACACTAAATATTAAGGAAGGTGTTTGTAATTTAAGTGGTGAAGAGTCCATGCACCCGAGGTCTTAGATGTTTGCATAAATAATTACTAAATATTAATTTATTTTGTTTTCCATTGCAATTAACATTCATTTTCATATATTTGGTGGTTTATCATGTTCCTTTATTAGATATTTAGTTATATACTCATTCTTAGCATTAGTGATATAGATAAATCCGTACCATTTAATTTTTATAAACAAACTCAAAAAACAACTGCTGGCCCTGTTGAATTTAATTTTGATTATTAAATTACTTTGATGTCATGTTGAGTGTTTTGAGTTTTTTATTTATGAGATTTTGGAGTTGGACTTGTTTTAGGAAATCGATGGCAATTTTGTACTTTATAGGAAGTTTGAAGCCTCTTTGTTATATTGTAAATGGTCTTTGGGTGTATTTGTAAAGTCCATTTCATGCAGGTTTTTTTTATTTATAATTTAGGCCATTATATCTATCTATATCTATCTATATATATAAAGCAAAATACAGAGAATGGTGAAACATTCAAAATACCAGAAAATGCCCTTGATTAATGCAAACATTAAGAATTGAAATTATTAATTAAATGATGATAATATGGTAAATTCACATTTTTTCATATTAAGAAAAATTAAAATTAAAAACAAAATCAGATAATAGATCCTACTTTTATGGAACATAACTACCCATATTATCTTTTCTTAATTCTAAAAATAAAATAAAAAAGAAAAAAGAAAACCAATCACGCATATGCCAAAGGGTGAATAATAGTGAATCTCTCTTCTTTATGATTATATAAGTCACGGCTAGAAGCTTGGTTCACATTTCTTCGTACCTTTTGGACATATTACATTTTCTTCATATCTTTTGGACATATCTTATGAGTCCATTTTGTTTGATGCAAGATTCGGGAACTGTAATGAATGTGAACCCTGCATATATATACGAATAAATAAGTGCGAAGTTGGCTACAATGATTGGGGGTGGAGTGGATTCAAATAGATTAATTATTGTGGGCTGGATATGAAAACAAAAAGAGCAAGTAAAACCCAAGAAAAATTGTATAATATTTTGGAAAAGACCAAAGGAGAGAGAAATATTTTTTAAAGAGCCAAAATGAACAAAAATGCCCTTATTTATTTTTGGATTTCCTAAGGAATCCTTTACATTTGTATGTCTTTAGTTTAAAAGTTGAGAAGTTTTTCTGTCTTTTTCGAAAAAGTTTTGATTTTTTCCAAAAATGAATTTTTTTTTTTTTTTGTAGCTAAAACTTAAATTTAAGACTTTTTTTATTCATGTAACATGTTCGCATACATGTACATATATGTATATTGTTTGTGAAATTAAAGAGTTGGTGTAGATGTGGGGATCTTTGATTGGGAAAGCCAAGGAAGGAGGACTTGATGTGATTCAAACCTATGTGTTTTGGAATCTTCATGAGCCCCAACCGGGTCAGGTTGGTAATTTAACATTCCATCCGTCTCTCTCTAGTTCACTCTCTCTCTCTCTCATTGGCTGATATATTGAATATTGTTTGTATATATGTGTTATATATGTACAGTACAATTTCAGTGGAAGATATGATTTAGTAAAATTCATAAAGGAAATCCAAGCACAAGGACTTTATGCTTGCCTTAGGATCGGACCATTCATTGAGAGTGAATGGACATACGGGTATGTTTAATTTTTCTCATTTCGTATATTCCTCAGGGCATAAATTAAAATGAAGCCCATTTTCCTTTGTATACAATTATAATTTAGCAAGAAAGAAATTTTTTTATGCACATGTATGTATTTTCTTTCACATCTTCATTCAAATATCATCCTTACAAAAAATATGCAAATTGAAAATTATAAAGGCATCTAATTGAGACCAACAAAATTAATGAATTACGGTGCTTCAAGAAAGTACTTAAATTTAAATAATTTAATTGAGTGATCAAATGATATCGGATTCAAGTGATTTTTTCGTAGAGGTTATCTTTGAATGAATTTATAAACACTAAATTCTTCGGATCATTGAAAAACAATGCATAGTGGGCCCTACAAGAATGTTCCTAAAATAATATTTGAGGGATCCCTCAACTGAAACTCTTTGTATATATAATTTGGATATTAAAAAAATTTGGGGCCCTCTTGATCTTGGACCCTAGGGGCCCAAGCCCAGGGCCACCATGATATTCTTCTATATATAATTTTGTTTTTATTTTTGTTTATGGTATAAGGGGGGGATTAATTACGAGGTTGGTAATTGACTCTTTAATTTATATTTTCAGGGGATTTCCGTTTTGGCTGCATGATGTCCCTGACATAGTTTATCGCTCAGATAATGAACCATTCAAGGTTTGTCCCCTTCGTTCCTAATAAGTAAACATGTTATTATTATTTTTAATGATATTTCTCTTTCCAATGTTGACAATGTCTCAAATTTGAATTCTCTTTTTCTATTTATAAAAGAAGAAAAAAGAAAGATGATTAACTCGTTATTTTCTCCGTTTATGATGTCTGGTCTGTATTGTGTTCTTTCTTCTTTTGTAGTTTTATATGCAAAATTTTACTACAAAAATAGTGAACATGATGAAGTCAGAGGGTTTATATGCATCACAAGGAGGCCCAATCATATTATCGCAGGTACATATATAATGATTAATTAAAAGTACTTTTCAATTTAATCTATAATTAATGGAATTTAATCTATAACATATTTAGATTGAGAACGAATATCAAAACATAGAAGCAGCATTCCATGAGAAAGGACCCGCCTACGTTCGTTGGGCGGCAAAAATGGCCGTTGAGCTCCAAACTGGTGTACCATGGGTCATGTGCAAGCAAACCGATGCTCCTGATCCAGTGGTTGGTCTTTTTTTTTTTTTTTTTTGGTAAATAATTGTTGGTCTTTTTAATTTTCTCACTACATTTATATCCCCAGCTCTAAATTAAATTAATTAAAAAATCTATTATTTATATCTCTTCGGTTTATTTCGATTATAAATTAATAAACATAACATGCAGATCAATACATGCAATGGTATGCGGTGTGGACAAACTTTTGGAGGACCAAACTCACCCAATAAGCCCTCTCTTTGGACAGAGAATTGGACCTCATTGTATGTTTTCTTATTTATATATGCATCCACATATATCTAGATCTATATTAATTTTCATAGAATATTAATTGTATTTAGTTAATATATGTTAATCAAATACACATGTAATTAATGCGTCCCCTCAATGTCTAACTCAATTAGTATTTAGTGGTATTAAGCTGAGGTAGATAATTAGTTGGTAAACTCTCACTTAAAAATTATGTAGTATATCCGAATATAAGTAATAGTCTAAATTAGAAGGGGGAGGGAGATTTCTCTCTCTCTCTCTCTCTCTCTCTCTCTCTCTCTCTCACACACACACACACACACACACACACACACAACCAAGGTGTCATGAGGGTTCGAACTTGAGACTACCGATTTGCAAGTCAAGGCTCTTTTCCACTAGACTAGACCTCATTTGCAAAAATCATATAGTATATATGTATAAAAAAAAAAGAGAAATTCACATGCAAATTTAACAATTTAGGATAAGGGGATTCCACATACTTTTCACACCAAAAAAAAAATCTCCCATTTTTACTCCCGAAGTCACTTTAAAGGAAGGGGGTTTTTTTTCTTTGAAAAAATAATGCTATGGACACCAACTCATGATTTACATCAATATATGTCAGCCAGAGCTTACATATGAGCATTATGTTTCAGTCAGTAAATCCATCACATACTTCCTTTGAGATAGAAAAATACCGGTTTTTGATCTTGCCACTTCAATTCCAAGAAAGTATTTCAGAGGATCTAGATCCTTTATCTCAAACTCCTGAGATAAGTATATTGTTGTAGCTTTTGTCTCTCTTTTGTGTCAATTTCAGTCACAACCATGTCATCTATATAAACAATTAAGTCGGTGACTTTGTCTCCATCATGCTTTAAGAATAGAGTGTGGTCTGAATTGCTCTGAGTGTATCCAAAATTCTTCATGGACCCAATAAACCATCATAAAAGGTCTTTTTAACTGCATCCCCTATTTCTCTAGCAGCAATTCGCATCTCCATAACTTGAGACCACAGTGCATAGTTGGTCTCATTGAGGATGATTCTGGTAGGGAGCAGGGAGTTGTCACTCTGAATTGTGACAATTTGAGGGTTGGAACTGGAAGAGCCTTTTGTGAGCAAGAGAGGTTCCTCTGACATCACAACAGAACTGTATGAGATTTGATAGGGGTTTGTGTTTAGAGATTTGATAAGAGGATTTGATTTGAGCGTTTAGGAATTCGATTTAGAGTTTGTGTTTGAATTTGAGAATATGATTTAAGGGCTTAGAGACGACCTAAGATCGGCCGATCTAATATCATACTAAGAATAAGAATATTGTTTGAATATTTGGATGGTTGTATTCTTCTCTGTAAGGAGGAATATATAGGGCTTTATATGTGTGCTTTACAAGGAAATAGATACATAGAATAAATAGGAAATATCTCCTAATTATATATGGATATGTCAACTATGCTAAAAAGGAAATAAATCACCTAATTAACTTAGGAAGTAAATCTCCTTAATAGGATAACTCACGTCAACAATTTGATTATATACATTAATTTTCTTAGACATAAGTTTTGTATTTACGTATTTATCATAATTAAATGAGACACCTAACTAATTTTATTTTATTTAGTTATTAATTCGTTCTTTCATTTATGAATGTTTCTTTTTAAAAGATAATTGGAGTATAACGATCATGTTCTGTTTTCAGCTATCAAGTGTACGGTGGAGAACCATATATACGATCCGCCGAAGACATTGCATTTCATGTTGCACTTTTTATAGCTAGAAATGGAAGCTACGTAAACTATTACATGGTATGATTTTCCAACAAAAATATAATAACTCTAGCTATAGCAATTACCTTTTTAGTTTTTGTCTTTGTTTTTGGGAGAAAAACAGTAAAAAAATTAGACAAATTAGAAACCGTTTCGACATCCATGTCTTACAAAATCAATGAACATAGTGCTTTAAGAAAGTACTAACATTTCAATAATTCAATTGAGTGGTCAAATGATATCGAATTCAAGTGATTTTTTTTTTATTTTTTTTTTATAGAGATGATTTTTGAATGAGTATCTACAAAATTGATGGTTTGGATTAGTGAAATACAATACGGAGTGGGCCCTGTGAGGGATCCTCAACTGAAACTATATATATATATATATGTTTTCTAACAATCATGTGGTGTATTGTAATTTATAATTGATCTCTCTAGTACCACGGTGGAACTAATTTTGGAAGAACAAGCTCTGCATATGTCATAACAAGTTATTATGATCAAGCTCCTCTCGACGAATACGGTCAGTTCATTAATTTAAATTTGCATATATGAATTATAAATGGTTCATTAATCCTTGATTTTAATCAACCAACTAATTAAACACTTATAACTGCTTTTTGGAAATTATTTAGGTTTGCTACGGCAACCCAAGTGGGGTCATCTTAAGGCATTGCATGCTGCAATCAAAAGTTGCTCTACAACTTTACTACAGGGAATGTCAACAAATTTTTCACTAGGTCAACTTCAAGAGGTGATCATATAGCCTTCAATGCTTAATATAGTTAACCTAAACCATTAGTTAAACACCAATTATTACCACGAGAAAACATAATTAATAGTCACTAACATTTGTAAGACATGATGAGGTGACTAAAAGTATATTGTCAGTGCCTAATAGCTACAGTCACGATGATTCGTGCCCATTATGCCATTAGACAATAATAGTGCCTTCGTAGACAAAGAGTTGAAATCAACAGAAGTGACGTAGACCGAATATCGATTAGAAATTGACATGAGTTCACCAAATACTACCCAACTAGGTTTCTCACCGAATACTAACAATGAACACGAAGGATGCAACTAAGCCACCTCATTATATGCCATGAATATTAGTGATTATAATGTTTATTGTAGTGTATTCTCAGTCAACATAATAATTACATTATTTGTCATTTGTAATTAGGCCTACGTCTTTCGCGAAGAAACTGAAGGAAGATGTGTTGCATTTCTTATAAATAATGATGAAAGAAATAATGCTACTGTTCAGTTCCAAAATGCATCACATAAACTGATGCCAAAGTCAATTAGCATTCTACCAGACTGTGAAAAAGTAATTTTCAACACGGCAACGGTACGTTATCTGAATTTCGCACTGCTTTTCTTTTTTTATTTATTTTTATTTTCCCATCTACTCATGCATTCGAGGTCTTGAATTTATGCACTTGGTAATAAGGAAAAAAGGATTAGATATATGAATTTGGGCCATTTTTGTCAAAACAAAATATACTTTTTCGTTTTCACTTTAAGGAAAAAATACTCTCTTTATTTTGGTCAAATACGGAAAGGTTATTTGGATTTCCAGTTTTGGCTATGGTGAGGGTGTCATATATAGACCTTTATATGAACCACATGATTCATCTAAATAGTAACTTCACTTAAGTTTAATGAAATAATCCTGTGACTAATAGGTAAGTCCACATAAGAGGTCCGTATATGGCACCCTCACTATAGAATTTCGCTTGGCGACCAACAATTTTTTTTATTAGGCCACAACTGTAATTTTGGGTTAGGCATACATATAACTTTTCTCCCAAGTCTTTGTTTGATCCCAACTTATCCCCTCTGCCAGAGTTTAGGGTATTTATCCATTCACTTGAGTTCTTGAATTCAAATCCCCCCATCTAATTTTGCTTGTATAAAAAGAAAGAAAACAATGTATTAGTTTTGTATTGTCAATTTTTCTTCAATAGCTTTCTTTTTTACTGATGGTAGATTGTGTTGTATTGTATTTCTTGTTATACATAGGTAAATACAAATTATACGAAAAGAATCATACGAACAACCGAAATCTTTGATTCAATGGATAGATGGCAAGGGTACACAGATGTGATTCCAAACTATGAAAATACTTCACTACATTCAGATACATTACTTGAGCACATGAATGTGACCAAAGATGTATCTGATTATCTGTGGTATACTCTCAGGTACATTCAATTCTTTGAAAAATTAATCTTTCCAATCTTATCCTTTATATAACAAACCAATATGTGTAACAGGTTTCAACACAACATTTCTTGCACTGAACCAATACTTGTTGCTGAGTCTCAAGGACATGCAACACATGCTTTTGTGAACAACATCTATATAGGTAACAAAATAACATGTATTAATAATTCGATAATTTCCTATTTTCAGTTCCGAAACCGAAAATACGATATGATAACGGTAATAATATCCGGACGTCCGTATAGGAGAATTTCTATATATATAATGTAAAATTGAGGCTTATGCAATTCCTGGAGATGGCTTGAAAAGAAATAATTAAATAGAAAAGAAATTTGAAAACACCTCAATTAAACTATTTTAAATTATTATTTATATAATTTAGTGTTTTAATTAAATCAGGAAATGCCCATGGTAGTCACGATACTAAGCAGTTCATCATGCAGAGTCCAGTTGTGTTGAGCAATGAAATTAACAATATTTCTCTGCTAGGCGTTATGGTTGGACTACCGGTATTGCTCAAATTATAGTTCTTCATTATGAATTAATTTTCTCTACTTAAATGTTGACTCAAAAAGATATATTATTTATTGTAAAGGATTCAGGAGCTTTTCTTGAGAGAAGATTTAGTGGCTTAACCAGAGTTGAAATTCAATGTAGCAAGAATGAGTTTTACAACTTTACTAATTATGCTTGGGGATATCAGGTAAATCTTCAACGACTACAAAGCTTGTACATCATTTTTAAGCTTTTTTTTTTATAGTAAATATGATTAAATGTTGCTTTTTTATAAATAAAAAAATCAATTTATTGTTGCATTTGATGAAATCTTTACAGGTTGGACTATTCGGAGAAAAATTGCAGATATATAGAGAAGAAAATATACACATGGTTGAATGGAGTAAAGCTAACACCTCTCTTAATCAACCACTTACTTGGTACAAGGTATGCGATAGAAATTTATAATTAAATATAGAAGATCAAAGCAATTATAATTAAATACAAATTCTTGGGATTAGGTGGTTTCTTGATGGGTGGAAGCCTAATTGGCACGTATTTTAAAATTAGTTAGAAACCTGTGCAAACACTCCAAGACTTTGTCTTTGATGGACTATGCAGCGACACACATACAAACTCCTTTGAGAATAAAGCGCACACACCGAAGAGAGAAAGCAAACACACACAAGAACACAAAGATTTACAGAGGTTCGGCCTTGTGCCGCTGCCCTCTTGGTGATCCATGAACTTCACTAGTATGTAAGAATAACTTTAGTTACAATCAATAACCCCCTTAGCTCTCACAAGAACCCTAACTCTCTTTTCTCTCACCCTTGCTCAAACCCTTGATGCACTTAAAAAACACCTTAGAATTCCCCGTTGAATTCTCTTGTGTCTCTCTTGAATTTTCTTATCTATTTTTAACCTAGCTCTAAAAGTCCTATTTATAATGCGTAAGACTTTTGCTACAAGTTAACTAGGAATAGGCCCTATTAAATTAGGCTAAAAAACCCCAAAATAATAGGAAAAACTATCCTAACCTTTCCAGGATCCGTGCTGGATTTGCGACGTTCGCTCGAGCGCTAGAGCCCAGAAAAAACTCATATGCAACCTATTTTTCTGTTGTTTCCTCTTCCTCCTTCCGCATCTATGGTGATCCAACTTCAACAATCTCCACCTTGGTGAACCATTAATCACCTATGGATAATTGTTGACCCCTAGAACATCTTCAACGTCATGAAAATCATTCAGTAATTCCCAAGAGCTCAACAATGGCAAGAAACCTCTTATCTCAACGCACCTTAGGTGAGAAGGTGCTCCAACCTATGCTAAACTTGGGCCATTCAGACCTCTTGTGTAGAAAAGAGATCCCCCATGTTGAACTCCTTGCTCCTTACCTTCTTGGGACCTTGAATTCTTGATATGCCTTGACAGGCAAATCGCATACCAACCCTTATTCTATAAATCTCCACGTAGCCACCAACTTTTCTATTTGATTTATGAACTAACTCATTCATTTTCATTAAAGCACCCATCCAACTTTCCCGCTTCATACTCCGCAAAGCTCTCCGAAACATAGTTGAATCTTCTTTGTCCATTCATCCAAAACATGGGGACAATTTGATGGATTTCTTAGGCTACCTTGCTTGTGATGAAGGCTCCACCTCAAGTAGAACCTATTTGTGAGTTTGTTGTTGATATCCATCTTCTTCAACCCTTGTGTCAAGCTCCACCGGCCTTGGAGTCCATTCCATGATCACCTTCGTAAGAAGCATTTTGAACTTCATTGTTCCCATGCCCAAAACATCACAACTTGTTTTGTCTCCCAACAAAATCTTGCTACCATTCCTTTCTTAATATGTATCAAACTCCATTATAGTTGAACACATATGAAACGAACAACCGGAATCTAGAATCCAAACTGAAGTTGAACTCTTACCAGAAGAATGTGCCATGACTTCATCGTTATGCTCTTCATTCGTAACCGTCAAAAGTTCATCATCGGTGTCACAACTAGTTGACACATTTGCTGCACCTGAACTTTTGGCATCCTTCATCTTGTTCCGCTTCTCCTTCCATACCAGACAATTCTGCTTTCCAATAGTCCTTAGACCCATACTCAAAGCACCCTTCATCATCCTAGGGTCTAGAATTCCCACATTTTATTGACTTGCCTCGACTTTTGTTTGAACGACCCCATCTTCCAGTCTTGGCCACGAGACCTTCACCTTGAGAGCTATCTCGAAAAGTTGAAGCATCCTATCATGCATCAGTATGTCTTGCATGACCACTTCATACTTCAAAGCTCCCTTGCCGAACATAAGCGTCGTGCGAAAGTGCTTATAAGACGGAGGTAGGGATGTCAACAACATCACGACCTTGTCTTTCGACTTATAACCTCATCCATTCTTTGCAAATCCGCAATACACTTATTAAAGGCACTGACATGCTCCATCATGTTTGTGCCATCCTCCATCTTTAGATAGTGGAGCTCCTCCTTCAAGAAGAGCTTGTTGGATAACGATCTTGATGCAAACAACTTTTCAAGCTTCTCCCATGTTTGCTTCGCGGTATCTTCTATTGCATTACACAACACTCCGTCAGTGAGGTGTTGTTCGATAGATGTTGCGTCGATTCAGCTGCACCAAAATAGATTCAGCTGCATCCTCAACTTGTGATACTCGCAAGTGCACGAGCCGTTGGTAGTTTAGCATATGTAAGTGCGAGGTCGATCCCACGAGGATTGATGATAGATTGATTTAATTCAATTCCCTGTACAAAACAGAAATGAAAAAAAGAAAGAAAATAAATCAAACAAGAAAGAAAGAAAAGAAATTAACTCAAGCGAATAAGTTCCCAAGTTCAATTTAGATTAACGGATTGATTCTAGCTAAAGTATGATTAAGCCATGGTGTCTGGTCCTAACCTTGTGTTCCTAATTCCCTAACTTGATCATTTGTTGTCTAACCTAAATTAAGCATTAGGAACCCATTAAGCATAGAAGAACATTTTAAACAACCAAGCATTTATCTAATCCCTGTTGTCGAATGTCCATACATACTCTTCCTATTCATAGTTCAATTCGAATTAAAGCATGGTGTCTACTCTTAATTCAAACAAAGATAGTTAACATGCAAGCCTTAATGGTGATCAATCATTCAAACTAGCATATTAACTTATAAGCGTAATGAATAAGAACAAAAACCATAATTGAAACTTGGAAACCACTCAAGCTTGAATTCTAAAGAAAAGAATTTACATTACAATGGAAAGTTAAGAAAAACTTAGAAACATTTAGCAAAAAGATTACAACAATTGAAAACTAGAAAGCAAAACTAAGAGAATTTGAGGGAGAGAAGGGAGGGGAGCTCTAGAGAAATGTTTGAGAGCTCCCCCTCTTGGGGTGTGTTTACAAGCTTGGGAAATCTCACTATTTATAGGCCTAAGGAAGTTGAAAATCTAAATTAAATATTGCTTTCCACTCACTTCATCAACTTCACCTAACACACCATTACATTTGAAAACAATTTTTCTTTCTTTAAACTTAGTGTTGCAACTCCCACTTCAATTATAAGACTTGAATATGCTTCACCCAACCTTCCCACAAGATAGTGCACTTCACCAACAATTCCCACTAGATAGTGCATTTCATCATGCATATGTCATGCATGACAATGCATTGCACTCTTCTTTTGGGTTCGTTTTGGGCTTGTTAATACATTCATAAAATTCTGGAAAAATATGGATCTTCAAGCTCTTTGTCTTATCTTTCCAAGCATATGCAGCCAAACTCAAGGAAAAATCGGAAAGACCTTCAAATGTCATTTGTGGCCCAGTAACGCAGATGCTGCCGAATTTTGACCTTGAGGTACTAAATTATGTATAACTTCCTCTAGAAGACTCAGAATCATGAACCGTAAAATGCTACGGAAACTAGACTTCCGTATCTTTCCAATGATGTATGGCTCATTATCTGGTTCTTCTTGAGCAAGTACAGGTTAATCCGTGAAATTGAATGATCTGCAGACACTGTTTTGAGCTAATTTGTCTCCAAAATGCATTTAATGAGTCTCAAGCTTATTACACTGAAACAAACACAAAACTTATTAAAAGCACAAGTTTAACTCAAAAACATAACCAAATCATAAGTTAGAAGGGTACAAAAAGATATGTAATTATGCACCGATCAATAGATCCTCTAGCAAGCTCATTTTGGTATTCCCATTCCGCATCCGTCATGGTGTCCAACTTCTTCTCCTTGCTTGCCAAAAATAAGCTGAGACCTTGCTACTTAAGGACGTGCTTCATCCTTCTTTGCCAAAGTGTAAAGTTCTCATTGCCAGTGAACGGCTTCAACTCGACCTTCGTACTCGATAATGTTGTGGTGCTTCGTTTAGAAGCTTTCTCCCACTGCCTCCTTGTCGCCAGCCATTGTGAACACACCGCCGCTCTTAAAATTGTAAGAGCAATTGGGCATAAACCAATACTCACTGCCAACCTAGGCTACTGATATCACTTATTGTGTGCAAACACTCCAAGACCTTGTCACTAATGAACAATGCAACGTCACACACACAAATCCCTTTGAGAATAAAGCACACATAACAAAGAGAGAAAGTAAATACCCACAAGACACAAAGATTTATAGAGGTTCGGCCTCGTGCCTACGTCCTCTTGGTGATCCACCCGAGAAATTCACTAGTATGTAAGAACAACTTTGGTAACAATCAAGAACCCCCTTAGCTCTCATAAGAACCCTAGCTCCCTTTTCTCTCACCATTGCTAAAACTCTTGATGCACTTGAAAAAAATCTTAGAATTCCCCGTTGAATTCTCTTGTGTCTCTCTCTTGAATTTTCCTCTCTATTTTTAACCTAGCCCTAAAAGTCCTATTTACAATGCATGGGACTTTTGCTACAAGTTAACTAGGAATAGGATACTAAAACCCTATTAAATTAGGCTAGAAAAACCCAAAATAATAGGGAAAACTATCCTAAACCACCAAGGATCCATGCCGGATTCGCGATGTCCGCTCAAGCGCCTGCACTTCCACTCAAGCTCCTGGGACTAAGCGAAAAATCACTGCTTTGCTGCTCGAGCGCCAAACCCCATAAAAAATTCATATGCAGTCGTTTTTTCTGCTGTTTCCTCTTGCTCCTTCCGCATCTGGTGAGCCAACTTCAACATTTTTAGGGTTCTTAGTTTGTGGATGAAACTTCTACTTTAGGTTATGGTAAAGGAGAAGGCTGAGATTTCTTAGGCTTACACCCTTATATTTAAGATTTTGTGCTTGTACACACCATTTAACACCAACTTATTTGGGTTTCTTGCTTTCAACGTTTCGAAGTCTAGCTGTTGTCCATTCCTATTCGAGTAAGATTGCTTTGACCCTCGTTCATTGCCTTAATCTTTTGTTTTCCGATACCTTAATAATATTTCTTATATCCTTATCTCTAGCAGAGTTGCTATACTCTGATCCTTAGCCATTTTGGCTAGAATGAGGGCAAAACGCAGCTCCATCAGACTTGTTATCTGACTTTCTATTTTGGAGAGCTCTCTATTTGAGTTTGGTGGCTCTTTACATTTAGAGGAGGAGAGAGAAATTGAGGGTTCTCAATTTTTTCCTCTTCGCTCTCCCTAGGCCCACAACCCTCTCGCACCTCTCTTATTTTTTGAATTTTTAATGAACTTTTAATTTAGAGAAGAGAAGAGAGAAATAATAAAATATTAAAGATTAGCCAAAATAGAGAACATTCATTTTGTAAGTACTTTACTTTAAGGACTTTCTAGCTATTTTAGCTAAAATTTAGAGACTCGTGAAGATGCTCTTAACTAAGATGTCATTCAAGAGAAGTTATCTTAGATGTTTCCTCTTAGTTTGCATAGTTGTCACATCTATACAACAAATTAAACTTACATAAAAAAAACATAGACTTTAAGTAGACATGCATGTTAAAAATAACATAAACAATAAATACATATTACAATTAGCAACATATTGGTCCCAATTATTTGCATTTTTCTACTGAACCTTTAAAACACTGCATTGCTTGTCACACCTATTTATGAGTGCATAAATATTAATTTGTCTATGATGGAAAAAAAAATATTAACTTAATTTATTTTCTATTTATTAAGTGAAACATCAATAGATGTATAAAATTAGCATACTTTGAATGTTTTTGTGCAACTCATATACATTACTATACATCTAACACATAGATGATTTGCAGACTTTTTTCGATGCACCTATTGGAAATGATCCTGTCGCCTTAAACCTTAGCTCAATGGGTAAGGGCGAAGCTTGGATTAATGGGCAAAGTATTGGTCGTTACTGGGTTTCATTTCTTACTTCAAAGAGAGAGCCTTCACAAATAATGTAAGTATCAATGACACTATATATATATAGTGATCCTTCATTGAATATGAATGTTCACTTTCGTCCATGTAATTTTTTGTCGTTGTAATTTCATGTTGTGAGAATTCTTTGTGCACAAATCATATGTTTCATCAATGAGCTCCATGTTGCAGAAATCTGGGTTTTCATACGCATTATATGTTTTTAGTTAGCACTTATTATTAATTTTTATCATTGATTTTTATGTTTCTTAGGTACCACGTTCCTCGATCCTTCTTTAAAACCTCGGAAAACCTTTTAGTCTTGCTTGAAGAAGCTGGTGGAAACCCTCTTCACATTTCCTTGAATACTATTTCACTTTCCACTTTGCCTAAACCTATTCATTATTATCACCTTCTTCAATAGTAATTACACAGTGATTCACTTACTTATTCTATTAACACATATGCATTGTATTGTATAACCATTCAATTTATACATTATCATAATTTTTTTCATAATGAAATTCCTTTTGATTTATAAATCATGATAATGTCTCATCCTTCAAAGTGTTTTAAGTGGTGGACTACTTAGAATAAGAAGCCTAGGAGATAGGAGGAAAAAGGGGCGGGGGTGTTCAATACCCTTTTAAACCCATACATAGTCTAGTTTGAGTACTCGACACTTTTCCCACATTCTCTTTTTTACTAGAGTGCAATCCCCATATTTAGCTCTACCTTCCCTTTATTGTGAAAGGGCCACCAACAATATTTTATTATAGAGATTTTACTCAACTGGTACATTCCGCCCTGCATATACAATAATGCTTAGGGTTTTTATCATAAATGGTCCTTGAGGTTTTCGAAATTATCACCTTTGGTTCTTTATTTTTTTTGGATGATATTATTGGTACTTTATGTTACACATGACACATCAAAATTGTCGTGCCGTGAGATTCCGTCAAAACTTCCATTATATTGATGACATATGGCATGTATATGGAGCCCTCATGTCTAATAATAACATGTCATGTGAATTTGAATAGAAATTTATGCTTTAAAAAATTAAGAGATTAAAATTCATTTATAAAAAAAACATAATTCTTAGGTTTAAATTTAGTTTTTTGTTTTTTTTAATGAATTTTAATTTCTTAAACATTTTTCAAAAACATAATTTTTTTATTTAAATCCACGTGGCATGTTATTATTGGACATGTGGACTCCACATACATGCCGTGTCATCAATCTAACAAAAGTTTTGATGGAATCTTACGGCACGATAGTTTTGATGTGAACTCCACATACATGCCATGCAATATATCGTTATCTCACTTTGTAATTTATCCGTCTTATGGCATACATTAAACACATGAGATTCATTAATTTTATGGAAAAAAGGAATCATATAAAGTCTTAATCTTTATTAGGGCATCAAGTTATTCACAATTCATAATCCCAAAAAGCTTTGAAACATGCAACTTACTAAGTCTACATGCAACCATCTTATCATCTACATACAAACCCTAAAGATGGCCAATCAAAAGAATTCAACATTTAGAATAAATTTAAGTAGAGACTATAAATTTATCAACACAACTCATTAGATAAAAAACTCAACATTCAATAACACAAATAATTAAACTAAGGCATCCTCCTAGCCTTGGCCAAGAGGCCTAGCTAGACATAGTCATTGGATCACAACAAATAAGCATAGAAGAATAATATTACACCCTTTGACTGAAGCCGAAATAGAGACCAGCCACTCCTTTGCAATTTCGCTCTAAGTATTTTGGTGAAAATTGTGTATGCTTGTCTTCCTAATTTGTACGGCTAAAAAGGGGTATAAATAGGCTTCAAAACCTCCAAGGTCTACAAGTAGGAATACCTCTTCAAATATGATTTATTTCATTTTCCTTTTGGACTTAGGACTTAAGAAAAACCTTTTTCAAGTAGGAAATTGGAAGGAAAAACGTGACAAGGACTAGGGTTGAATGTCTAGGCTTGATTTACCCTTCAAAAATCTTCCATAATCTCCCTTAACATCTAAAATAATGATTTGGCATGACGACATGGTAAAGTGTCTTGACAATTCCCGCGCAGATTTCTCTGACTGACTAGCTGACTCTGAAACCTTCCTAACTTCCTGTAGAAAAATCGAATTCCAAATCATAAAATTATATAGAAAGCTGACTTCCAGAGATTTCCAACTATATAAGGAACGTAACCTGATTAATCCTGAGAAAGTACAAACTATTCTATAAAGTTGGCTGATTCACACAAGCAGTTTCTGAGAAAATGTGCATAATGCATCAAAAATTGTCTTAAAAATCTCCCAATTAATTTATGTAAGGTTTTAATATTAATTAGTTTTTAGCTTTCTTTGACACTTGTTTAACATGTTGTAATAAGTTTGCTAAAAAAGGATTAAGATTGGTTTTAGGTTGTTTGCTTAATGTGGAACTCATAGAAAAACTGTCTTGATTGGCTTCTCCTCAACAAAGTAGTTTTGGCATTATTCAATAATGGTAAAATCATGCATTGCATTTCATTCTGTGCTGCTGGTCCACCTAAATGACCTATCATCAAGATGGTACAATTTTGCCTTCTTTTTTTTTGGGGTCAAAGAGATGCTTCATTGAAATAAAGAGAAACCAACATAAAGTCTCCTGGAAGGTAGCTTGGAAAAAAACTAGTTATTCATAAAATCTGCTTGTGCTCGCTAAATATGTATCTAGATGTTCTAAAATATATACATGATTTTAGATCTAGAGTTTAGAGTTTAAGACTGATTTTCTCCAAGAATGATTTCTTGAGAAAATTGATCCTTTCTTAAATCTATATTTCATCATTGCATTTGGTTGAGTAGCGCTGTGTTTCTCAAATCACATCTCCACAGGAAAACCGTACAACACCAAAGATCTAAAGGTCTTAAGAATTTGTATACTAAATTTGTTACAAGATCCCTTGGACAAAATATTGGCTATAAGAAATTTTTTAGCGTCAGTTCAATTGCAGATTCCCTTTGGTTGACAGAATGATTACAATTACAGTTGATTGTAAATGTATGAGTTTTAGATATGGTGTTCCTTTTGTATACTCTCGTTTCCTTGAATAAATTTATCTTATTAGAAGAAAAAAAAATCTCATTTCTTTTGTAAATGCAAAACCCTTTTTGGTTGAGACACACAATTTTGTGTGCATGTGTGTGTGTGCATTGTCTATTTCAGTATAAACTAAAGATGTGATAGAAAGTCATCCAGACCCAGTGGTTACATGGTTAATCCCTTCAACCAATCATGGTGCTGCTGTCTTATATAACTTGGTTTCTGTCCAACAAACAATGCATGCCCCCTGCACTAACTGAAATCTGCCCTATGAAGACAACTTGTTCAAATTTTTCTTGCTCTTTGAGGTTTTGAGTGGCTTTCTTCTATACTAGGACATGAAGCTTTAATTCACGGATGATGTGCACATTGATGTGGATTTGAGGGAAAAGTCACTTGGATAATTGTCAAATAAATGGACATGATTTTCTAATTTTTTATGGAGACAACATAGTCTAAGTATCTGGGGTGTTGAACTTGAATGGGATATCTATTATGTTTTACAACTTCAGAATTTAAACCTTTTAATTGTGTCACCAAATTTTGATCTTGAAATGATAATTACTTGTGGAAAGAGTGGAAAGAAAGGAAAAAGGAGGCATTTGAAGAAATGTCATCGAAGTTTCACAACCTGCGGTTTGTCCCACTGAAGAAATGGACATGAAGCTTTAATTCACTGATGAGTTACCGCAACAGGAAAATTCATTCGATTGTGGCATGTTTTTGCTCCACTATCTGGAGCTGTTTCTGGTAGAAGCTCATGTTTATTTTAGTCCTTTCAAAATAACCAAGTTCTCCAATTTCCTTAATCCAGATTGGTTTCTTCCTTCTAAGGCTTCTCTCAAGCGTACTCTTATCCAGAGGTTAATTTTTGAGCTCCTTGAAAATTGTTGTCGGGGGAAGTCTCTTCAGTAGCTTCCAGTGATGAAGACTAGGCTAAATTTCTGGAATGCAATGTGTTGATCCTCAAAATGGCTAGGCCAAGAATGAGTCCAACTTAGTGATGATGTGTGATGGATGATGGATGAAGGTGAGGACCTTAAGCATATATGTAAAGACTTGGGCAAGCGATAAATGTAAAGAAGACAAGATATACGTGGTTCACCCTTAATGAATGGGCTACGTCCACGGAGAAGTATATTCTCATTATAATAGTGTATGAATACATTTATACATGGGGAGAGAAGTGTCCCTTCTAAGTGGAGAGAAGTCCCTATTTATAGGAAGGTGAAAGTGGGAGGTTTGTGTAGATTTCCGATGTGGGACTTTGTGCAAGTCGATGTGGTGGTGCTTGGCGCTTCGGAAGTTTCAGCAGGTGCTTGGCACCTCGGAAGAGTGTCTTCCTTCGGCACGAGGGAAGGCATGTCTGCCTTTGGTGCTAGTCGCTTTGAGGCTGGATATGCTCGGTTGATTATGGTGTAAACACAATGAGCATGAAACTGGTGTGCAGTCATTTTCAGGAAGATGTGGTCCAGCTATAGCTTGCCAAGACAATATATCTAATTCTCAAGCATGCCAGGGGACTGAAATTTCTTTGTTATCCACATCTTCTCTTAGGAGCTCTGACTCTGAGTGTGTTGGTAATGCAGGCTTGGTTCTCAGGGAATTTTTTGAGCCAGGAGCCACCGCTGGCTCACTGTTTGGACAATATCAATCATTTGACCAAAAGTCATCTTTTACCTTCTTAATGGAGGCTATATCACCAATAGAAAATGGAGAGCATTTTGCTTTTTCGCCTACATGAGACTCTGGTTTTCAGCAAATAACTGGAATCACATCTCAAACTTGTGGCATTCCATACACATCAAGAGCTTATGGAGCTCAGACTTCCTATGACTTGGGAATATCTGCACAAGAAGAAAATGGAAACATGGAAAACCATCCAGTTGGGGAGGAAGATTTAGGTCTAAGCCAGAAAGAAGAAATGGAAAATGTCACATGTTTAATAGATGGCCTTGTTTCTGCTCCAGGAAATCCGGATGCTTCCATTATAGAAGGTTCTCAAGACCATGATAAGGTGCATGATGGCAATAAAAGTGGAGGTTCTCAAGACCATGATAAGGTGCATTATAACAATGGATATGGAGATTCTCAAGACCCTGATTAGGTACATGAGGGCAATGGAAAAGGGAAGTTCTCAAGAGCATGATAAGGTGCACGATGGCAATGGAAATCGAGGTTCTTGAGACCTTGATAAGGTGCATGATGGCAATTAAAATGGAGGCTCTCAAGACCACAATGAAGTTCATAATGGCAATGAAAATGAAGGTTCTCAAGATTGTGATAAGGTGCCTGATGGGAATGAAAATGAAGGTTCTCGAGATCGTGTTAAGGTGCATGATGACAATGAAAATGGAGCTCCACTTTCTTCCAGCCAAGAAAATCCTGATATACCAATGCATCAGGACTCTAATATGGTAGAAAACAGGACAATCTCATGTGATGATGTGCAGATGTTTGATGATGATCGGATGCCTGGGCCTCAAGAACAACCGACTGCAAAAAGGCCGCGGCTTACACCACCACTTGAGGGGAAAAATGTGTCACATGCTGCCTGCTTGAGGATTGAAATTTGTGAGGCCCTATATGCTCTTTTTGCATTTCACTGGGTGTTTGTGTATAAGTATTTTGATAGGTATTCCAGGCAAAAAAAAAAGTACTTTGTTATGTATTGACCTGAATTCTGTGAATAGCTTCTGGTCTGTATAGGCCATATGAGATACGTGGATGTACTGATAGAAGAATAGTTTAGATACTAGGCGCTTAACTTATATGTCAGTGAATATATTAGTAAAAAAAACGAGCCTTTCTAAAGCGGGGGAAAAATAAGGGGTCTTAAGAATATGGTTGTAATGTGACTTAGGCGAAGGGTTAAAATAAATGAAAGGATAGGGATGCAACAAAATTCATAAAAAGGAATAGAACTTTGAGCACTTTAATTTTGAAATTCACGGCACAGTTTGTTCTTGTGCATAATTTGGCCTATTTTTTTTTTATTTTGTATTTTATTTTTTGGCTCTTTTACTTTACTTTATTTATCTCAATTGCCGAATTTATTCTTTTAACACACTTTGGGTTGGACTTTTTTTTCACTTCACTATATATATATATATATTATACTCTTCATCTTCAAGCTAAGCAACTATCCTTGCACCTTGAATCTCTTTAAAAGAATTAACTCTATTAGTTCTCTATAAAAGGGTAAGGATATGTGTTTAATAGGGGAATAAGGTATGAAAATTGGGTTGAGGAAGAAAAAACTTATTAAAAGGCTCAAAGGGCTAATTATGGATAACACATAAGGGTTGGTTAGAAATGCTCAAACGAATCAAACATGGCCTAAATCACTTCCTTAGGATTGTATGGTTATTGAAATGTCTCAATGGATATTAGAGCAAGTTCTAGTGAATGATAATGCAATCATGAAAAGAAATATAACTCTTAATGAAGACTACGCATGAAGCTCAAAAACTCCGGATTATCAAGTCTACACTTTATCTCCACATAATTCTCCAAGTCAAAAGTAATTTGCATTAAATTAGCCATGTGCATCGAAGATATGAGAATAATTATGTAAGAAAAAGTTAACTAAAGAACCACAATTAAAACTCATATACCGATTATTAATCCTTAAAAGCTATATATAACAAAGTAGAATCCAAGTGTTATCATTGACTTATGAAAAGCTTAACTAAAATGGCTCAAGAATTAAAAGAAAAATCTTTTTGGACTTTATATTTATATTTATATTTTTATGAATTTTATGAAATTAAGGATTGAACAAAAGTTAAAGTGCAGAATAAATCCGATTTTGAGCAAGTACAGACTATTCTATAAAGTCGGCTGATCCGCACATGCACTTTCTGAGAAAATGTGCATAAAATAGAAAAGAACTTTCATTGGAATAGTTTACACTTCAATCATAGTCTTTTGATTAGAATTAGTTTACTTAGTGTGCAAGTTTCCTTTTATTTATTTACGTTTATTTATTTTTCAATTATATTAGAATTTCTCAATTGCTAATATGTATCAGTTCATAAACATGTCCGTTTATATGTTTTTTTTTTTTTTTTATGTCAGAAGGATTTATAGGGTTTAGGGAAGTGGTTGTCAAGTTGTAACAAGTGATGATGGACATGTTCATGAAAATTTCGTTGGGTTACACTGTCACTAGTAGTGTCATATCATATCTGCTAATTTTTTCTGAAAATAAAACAATAAAACAAAATAAACTATCAAAAGGATCGTCTCAACTTTGAAAAAAAAAAAACAGAAAAAGAAAAAAAGATAGTTTCAAAAAAAAAAAAATATCGGCATAAAAAAAAACTCGACATGTGTCCTCAATTAACGAGAGTTCATAATTGTTGAGAATTAAGCTACTTACTGAGCTCAATACAAATTGCAGATGACAATCCTGCAGATTAATGCTGAGAAGAATGAAAAAGAAGTAGCCGTTAGCTACTTTACTTTGTCATAATTACTGCAGCTGCTTTTTTGCTTTTGTTTTGTAGCTGTCGGTTCCTCTACCCCAAATTCCGGGTGGATGTTTTTCTTGGCAATTATGGATGCTTTTGCTTTGCACTTATGGATGTTTGCTTTTTCTTGAACATACATGATTATGTTCTTTACTTTGCAATGAATGTTACGAGTAAAAAGCTCAATGAAAGAACAAAAAAAAAAAAAAAAAGAGAACATTGCTCTCGTTGAATCATTCTTTCTCTTTTCCTCCTCTGCAAAAGCAAAAACGTTTTTCAAGATATCAAAAATCAACATGGTATCAGAGCTCCTGATCTGAATCCAGAAGAGGGGCGTGAGCTGTGAAAGAGAGAGCTTTTCTGAAAAATTCCCAAAAGGGATAAAGGTTGCTCTTTTATTGTTTGGTTCACTGAGACTTACTAGGAAAATGGTGGGATCAGGTTCTTCATGAGGAGATTTGAGGACTCCACAATTTGATGGTGCAAACTATGATTTTTGGGCTGTCAAAATGGAGACCATTCTCATAGCACATGATCTATGGGATGTAGTTGAGTGATCGGTGCATAATTACATATCTTTTTATACCCTTCTAACTTATGATTTGGTTATGTTTTTGAGTTAAACTTGTGATTTTAATAAAGTTTGTGTATGTTTCAGTGTAATAAGGTTGAGACTCATTACATGCATTTTGAAGACAAATTAGCTCAAAACAGTGTCTGCAGATCATTCAATTTCACAGATTAACCTGTACTTGCTCAAGAAGAACCAGATAATGAGCCATACATCATTGGAAAGATACGGAAGTCTAGTTTCCGTAGCATTTTACGATTCATGATTCTGAGTCTTCTAGAGGAAGTTATACATGATTTAGTAGATCAAGGTCAAAATTCAGCAGCATCTGCGTTACTGGGCCACAAATGACATTTGAAGGTCTTCCCAATTTTTCCTTGAGTTGGGCTGCATATGCTTGGAAAGATAAGACAAAGGGCTTGAAGATCCATATTTTTCCAGAATTTTATGAATGTATTAACAAGCCCAAAACGAACCCAAAAGAAGAGTGCAATGCATTGTCATGCATGACATATGCATGATGAAATGCACTATTTAGTGGGATTTGTTGGTGAAGAGCATTAGCCAAAAAGATGAGTTTCTAATTACAAGTGCTATCTAGTGGGAGTTGTTGGTGAAGTGCACTAGCCAAAAGGATGAGTTTTTAATTACAAGTGCTATTGGCATAGACCATATTTAATTTAGAATTTCAACTCCCCTAAGCCTATAAATAGTGAGTTCTCCAAGCTTGTAAACACACCCCAAGGGGGGGAGCTCTCAAACATTTCTCTAGAGCTCCCTTCCCTTCTCTCCCTCAAATTCTCTTAGTTTTCCTTTCTAGTTCTCAATTGTTGTAATAAAATCATTTTGCTAAATGTTTCTGAGTTCTTCTTAACTTTCCATTGTAATGTAAATTCTTTTCTTTAGCAATTCAAGTTTGAGTAGTTTCCAAGTTTCAATTATGGTTTTTGTTCTTATTCATTATGCTTATAAGTTAATATGCTAGTTTGAATTATTGATCACCATTAAGGCTTGCATGTTAGCTATCTTGGTTTGAATTAAGAGTAGACACCATGCTTTAATTCGAATTGAACTATGAATAGGAAGAGTATGTATGGACATTCGACAACAGGGATTAGATACATGCTTGGTTGTTTAAAATGTTCTTCTATGCTTAATGGGTTCCTAATGCTTAATTTAGGTTAGACAACAAATGATCAAGTTAGGGAATTAGGAACACAAGGTTAGGACCAGATACCATGGCTTAATCATACTTTAGCTAGAATCAATCCGTTAATTTAAATTGAACTTGGGAACTTATTCGCTTGAGTTAATTTCTTTTCTTTCTTCCTTGTTTGATTTATTTTCTTTCTTCTTTTCATTTCTGTTTTGTACAGAGAATTGAATTAAATCAATCTATCATCAATCCTCGTGGGATCGACCTCGCACTTACATATGCTAAACTACCAACAGCTCGTGCACTTGCGAGTATCACAAGTTGAGGATGCAGCTGAATCTATTTTGGTGAAGCTGAATCGACGCAACATTGAGGTCGGAGTACAACCTCAGCCAGTTATTGAGAAGAAAGAAGACTCTGGAGGTGAAGGAAGTGAAGCTGAGAAAGTTCCAGTGGCAGCACCAGCTATCTCCAGAGAAGATAAGATCAAAAATGCCAAGGCATTGAGTCTCATTCAAGGAGCTTTAACTGATGAGCTCTTTCCTCGCATCAGAAATGAAAAGACTGCAAAAGAAGCTTGGGATGTCTTGAGGAGAGAGTTCAGAGGAGATAAAAAGGTGAGAGCTGTAAAACTCCAAGCTGTTAGAGCAGATTTTGAGTATATGAGAATGACTGATGGTGAAAGCTTGGATAGCTATTTGGCTAGATTTTTTGGAACTGTGAATAATCTGAAATCTCTTGGTGAAGATGTGACTGAAACAAGAATTGTGCAAAAACTTTTGATGAGTCTAAGTAGAAGATATAAGTCCATTGTGTCTATTATTGAAGAAACTCAAGACCTTGATGTTCTTAGAGTTGAAGAGGTCATTGCCTCTGTCAAAGTCTATGATAAAAGGGAGGACTTGCATGATGAAAGAGATAAAGTGGCTGGAACTGAGAGAGCTTTTAGTAGCCTCAAGGTTGGAAATAACCAAGTTCATGGCACTCATAAGGGCTCACAGAGTAGACCAAATCAAAAGTGGCAGGGACAAGACAAAAAGGGATCAAATTGGTCTCAAAATAATAATGGCTCAAGCTGGAATAACAATGCTGGAGGAAATTGGAACAATAGTTTCAATTCTCAGAACAAGCAGGGTAGCAGCAGTCAAGGAAGTGTGAAACCACAGTGTCAAGTCTGTCAGAAGTATCATTTTGGTGTGTGCAGGCACAAAGGCAAACCTAGATGTGGAAAATGCAATAGGTTTGGTCATATTGCAAAAGATTGTGAAGGCAACAAGCAGGTGGCTAACTATGAAAAGGAAGAAGAAGTAACCACAGGAACGATGTTCTATGCTTGTCAGTCTGCAAGTTTGCAAGATAAAAGTGTGTGGTTTGTGGAGAGCACCTGCAGCAACCACATGACTTCTCAAGAGTCTGTGTTAATAAACATTGATAGGTCCGTGACTTGCAAAGTTAAAATGGGCACTGGAGATCTTGTACAAGCAACTGGAAAAGGCACTTTATTGGTTGAAACTCAGCATGGGAGAAGGTATATACATGAAGTGTTGCTTCTTCCGGGCTTGGATGAGAATCTATTGAGTGTAGGCCAAATGATGGAGCATGGTTACTATGTCCTATTTAGGGGTAACATGGCAGTTATTTTTGATGATGACAGCCTCAACAATGTTGTAGCAAAAGTGGTCATGGGAGGAAATAGATGTTTCCCTCTCTCACTAGAATCTATGACACCTACAGTAAGAAAAGCATCAGTGATTGAAGACTCTTGGATCTGGCATAGAAGACTTGGACATTTGAATTTTGTTAGCATGAAAAAGATGCAGCAGATGGAAATGGTGACTGGACTACCTGTGTTAACCGAAATGAAGGATGTGTGTGAAGGTTGTGTTTCAGGAAAACATCACAGAGAGAAGTTTGACAAAGAGGGAGCATGGAGAGCAAGCTGTCCACTGGAATTAGTGCACACAGACTTGTGTGGACCAATGCAAAATGAGTCAATTGGTGGAAACAAGTACTTCATCACATTCATTGATGATTTTTCAAGAATGTGCTGGGTATACTTTCTCAGAAATAAATCTGATACCTCTAATGTGTTCAAGAAATTCAAAGCTTTTGTTGAATTGCAAAGTGGATTTAGTTTGAAAAAGCTAAGGAGTGATAGAGGTGGTGAATATACCTCACATGAGTTCCAAGAATTCTGTGCAAGCATGGGAATGGAAAGGCAACTAACCATTGCCCACTCTCCTAAAAAAAATGGAGTTGCTGAGAGGAGAAATAGAACAATATGTGAGATGGCAAGATCCATGATGACAGAGAAAGGAATGCCAGTGATTTTTTGGGCAGAAGCTGTAAGTACAGCTGTGTATCTCCAAAACAGATGTTTTACAACATCTGTATCAAGCAAAACACCATTTGAAGCATTCACAGGAAGAAAGCCAGGAATCAAGCATCTGAAGGTGTTTGGTTGTATCTGTTATACTCATGTTCCATCATCTTTGAGGCAGATATTTGATGACAAGTCTAGAAAGGGAGTTTTTATGGGATATGGAAGCTGTAAAAAGGGTTACAGGGTGTATGACCTGCAATCTAAGAAGATTGTACTCTCAAGGAGTGTAATTTTCAATGAGGACAAGGCATGGAATTGGAAGAGTGATCAAGAGGAATCTGCTCCAATACCATTCAACCTTGGAGGAAATGAAACAGAAGCTGAATTTGGTGAAGAACAAACTGAAGCAACCCAGTTTGATAATGGTGGAAGCTCTCACTCAAACATTATTGTTGATGTTTCAGATGGGAATAACAGTGGAAATAACAGTCAAGCTTCTACACCTAGCTCTACTCCAGTGAAGTTGAGAACTTTGGAAGATATATATGCAAGATGTCACATGTGCATCATAGAACCAGAAAATTATCAAGAAGCATCAACTAATATAGCTTGGCAAGAAGCTATGAATGCAGAGTTGGAGATGATTGAAAAGAACAATACTTGGGAACTTGTTGAGAGGCCAGCCAATAAACCTGTTATAGGTGTGAAGTGGGTGTTCAAGACTAAACTTAACCTGGATGGAACTGTTTAGAAACACAAAGCTAGGCTTGTAGCAAAAGGGTATGCACAGAAACCTGGAATTGACTACAATGAAACTTTTGCACCAGTGGCAAGGTTAGATACAATTCGAACTCTTATTGCACTTGCAGCACAAAAGGGTTGGAAACTGTTTCAGTTGGATGTTAAGTCAGCATTTCTAAATGGGGTGCTTGATGAAGAAGTATATGTTGAACAACCTGAAGGTTTCGAGGTTAAGAATGCTGGTCACAAGGTCTACAAGTTAAGGAAAGCCATATATGGACTTAAACAGGCACCTAGGGCCTGGTACAGTGAGATTGATGCATATCTTTCCATGTGCAAGTTCAAAAGAAGCACAAGTGAAGCCACTCTGTACACAAGGTCCGACAGTGAAGGAGACTTGATCATTGTCTCAATTTATGTTGATGACATTGTCTATACTGGTAGCAGTGAGAGAATGCTTAATGAGTTCAAAAGGGAAATGATGCAGAGATATGAAATGTCAGATCTTGGACTTCTACATCACTTCTTGGGCATGGGAATACTCCAAACTGATAAAGGGGTTTTCATTCATCAAAGAAAGTATGCCAAGTCCTTGCTTGTGAAGTTTGGGCTTGAAGATTGCAAACTAGTATCCATTCCATTACCTACTGGTGAGAGACTCAAGAAAGTGGATGGGAGTGACTTAGCTGATGAGGAAGTCTACTATACTTAACAGCAACTAGACCAGATTTGATGTATGCTGCCAGTTTGCTGTCAAGGTTCATGACTAGTCCTACAAAGAAGCATATGGGAGTTGCAAGGAGGGTTCTAAGATATGTGCAAGGAACTCTTAGCTATGGCATTGAATATGTGAGAAATCAGTCAGCAACTCTTGTTGAATTCTGTGATGCAGATTGGGCAGGCAGTGAGGATGATAGCAGGAGCACTTCCGGCTATGCATTTAGTTTTGGAAGTGGTGCATTCTCTTGGGCCTCTGTGAAACAAAACACAGTGGCACTATCAACAGAAGAAGCTGAGTATGTCTCAGCATCTGAAGCAACAGCACAGACCATTTGGCTAAGATTTGTTCTTGATGATTTTGGTGAAATGCAATCTGAGGCAACACCTTTGTTCTGTGACAATATGTCAGCAATCTCAATGGCCAAGAATCCAGTTTTTCATCAAAGAACTAGGCACATAAACAGAAGGTATCATTTCATAAGAGAAGCTTTGCAAGAAGGTGTGATCAATATGCAATTCTGCAGAAGTGAAGAACAGCTCGCAGATATTTTTACTAAAGCATTGCCCAAAGACAGATTCAAGTATCTAAGGTCGAAACTTGGAGTTAAGCCAGTAAGCAACTTAGGAGAGGCTGTTGAGAATTAAGCTACTTACTGAGCTCAATACAAATTGCAGATGACAATCCTGCAGATTAATGCTGAGAAGAATGAAAAAGAAGTAGCCGTTAGCTACTTTACTTTGTCATAATTACTGCAGCTGCTTTTTTGCTTTTGTTTTGTAGCTGTCGGTTCCTCTACCCCAAATTTCGGGTGGATGTTTTTCTTGGCAATTATGGATGCTTTTGCTTTGCACTTATGGATGTTTGCTTTTTCTTGAACATACATGATTATGTTCTTTACTTTGTAATGAATGTTACGAGTAAAAAGCTCAATGAAAGAACAAAAAAAAAAAAAAAAGAGAACATTGCTCTCGTTGAATCATTCTTTCTCCTTTCCTCCTCTGCAAAAGCAAAAACGTTTTTCAAGATATCAAAAATCAACAATAATAATTTGGATTCCAGACAAAAGAGAAGTGTGCAGGCTTGACTTGTAATAAAGGGGGTCTTTCTGAAGACTTGTGTCCGACGCAATTTCTTCTCGTTCACACACACTCTCACACTCTCACTCTCACTCTGTTGGCAAGTGCGTGATTCTCAGTCGCCTGCGCCATCCATTGCGACGAACCCCTCCGTTTCCGTCATACAGTAGTCATTTTCCGACAACGATCGGCTCTGTCCCTCAGGTAATCTCTCTTGAAGCTTCACTTCTCTGAATAGATATGTACTTGCGAGCTTTGTTTAAGTATCTGTGTAATTTTGAGAATTTGTGTTTAAATAATATATTTTTTTGCCGTAGCAATGTAGATCGGAGTATAGTGTTCACAAAAAACTGTTTCAGTGCGTCTAGTGCTTTAATTTCATTCTCTCTCTCTCTCTCTCTCTCTCTCTCTCTCTCTCTCTCTCTCTCAAACCCTTTTTGAACCTTCTCGCTCTAGAATTTTAGATCCGTCACATTTCTGTGCATGAAAACTTTGTGAAAATTTTAGGGCTTTCGTATGTTTGCCTAACAACCTTCTTTTTGCACTCTGTTTTGTTTCTAAGATAATAAGCTAAAGAAAAATAAAATGGACCTATGTTTTTCCTGATATTTGGTTGAGGAGGTATTTTGGTGGCAAATATTGTAAACTTAATATTGGATAAAACCATAAGAACCCAATCCATGACCCAAGATCTTGAACTTCATGATTTTCACAATAACATTAGGCGGAAATTCAATTAGACTTAAATTACATACATACCTTGAATGATTTGTCTTCTACCATATCAAGATATTTGCCTTGAGCGAGCCGTAGGCGAGCCGTCAGTGTGGAGGAAATAGATTTCTCTCTCTAGCCTTTTGCACGTTTAGAAAAACCCTAATACGTGTCTTCATCAGTGTACACATAAGATGGGTATGTGCACTATTATAGGTAGAGAGATGACCCGTTTCCTAGTAAAGCCCATAATCAATTACCACCTATCACAGTAATAAAATAGGAAATTACTTCTCTTTATTTGACCAATATAATTATTTTGAATAATATTTATTAAACAAATTAAACAATTTATTTACCACATAGGTCACTTCATGTGGGCCACACAGAATATTTATAAAATATTCTTACATTCTCCCACTTGGCCCATATGATAAATTTACTTTACGGTTCAATAAATAAACATTAGGCGCGCAATACATTCAGAATAATCCTCACTTCCATATGGTCGACATAAATACTGCATTTAAGCAATTGTCTAATGCGAGTGATGGCGGTTATGTATCAATAAGCGATACAATCCCTTCCATGTACCACAACATTAGCAAATCACCTAAAACAGTCCATAAGTGAGAAGTATCATAAAAGGTCCAATAATGTTTTTGTCAGAGACGACTCCTGTTATCATTCATCCAATCTCATTCATGTATACATATAAGGGAAAACAGAATATAACATAAACTGTTGCGTCGATTCAGCTGCACCAAAATAGATTCAGCTGCATCCTCAACTTGTGATACTCGCAAGTGCACGAGCCGTTGGTAGTTTAGCATATGTAAGTGCGAGGTCGATCCCACGAGGATTGATGATAGATTGATTTAATTCAATTCCCTGTACAAAACAGAAATGAAAAAAAAGAAAGGAAATGAATAAGATTGGAAAGAAGGAAAAGAAATTAACTCAAGCGAATAAGTTCCCAAGTTCAATTAGATTAACGGATTGATTCTAGCTAAAGTATGATTAAGTCATGGTGTCTGGTCCTAACCTTGTGTTCCTAATTCCCTAACTTGATCATTTGTTGTCTAACCTAAATTAAGCATTAGGAACCCATTAAGCATAGAAGAACATTTTAAACAACCAAGCATGTATCTAATTCCTGTTGTCGAATGTCCATACATACTCTTCCTATTCATAGTTCAATTCGAATTAAAGCATGGTGTCTACTCTTAATTCAAACCAAGATAGCTAACATGCAAGCCTTAATGGTGATAAATCATTCAAACTAACATATTAACTTATAAGCATAATGAATAAGAACAAAAGCCATAATTGAAATTTGGAAACTACTCAAACTTGAATTGCTAAAGAAAAGAATTTACATAACAATGGAAAGTTAAGAAAAACTTAGAAAAACTCAAAGAAACATTTAGCAAAAGGATTACAACAATTGAAAACTAGAAAGCAAAACTAAGAGAATTTGAGGGAGAGAAGGGAGGGGAGCTCTAGAGAAATGTTTGAGAGCTCCCCCCCTTGGGGTGTGTTTACAAGCTTGGAGAACTCACTATTTATAGGCTTAGGGGAGTTGAAATTCTAAATTAAATATGGTCTATGCCAATAGCACTTGTAATTAAAAACTCATCCTTTTGGCTAGTGCACTTCACCAACAACTCCCACTAGATAGCACTTGTAATTAGAAACTCATCTCTTTGGCTAATGCTCTTCACCAACAAATCCCACTAGATAGTGCATTTCATCATGCATATGTCATGCATGACAATGCATTGCACTCTTCTTTTGGGTTCGTTTTGGGCTTGTTAATACATTCATAAAATTCTGGAAAAATATGAATCTTCAAGCCCTTTGTCTTATCTTTCCAAGCATATGCAGCCCAACTCAAGGAAAAATTGGGAAGACCTTCAAATGTCATTTGTGGCCCAGTAACGCAGATGCTGCCGAATTTTGACATTGATCTACTAAATCATGTATAACTTCCTCTAGAAAACTCAGAATCATGAATCGTAAAATGCTACGGAAACTAGACTTCCGTATCTTTCCAATGATATATGGTTCATTATCTGGTTCTTCTTGAGCAAGTACAGGTTAATCCGTGAAATTGAATGATCTGCAGACACTGTTTTGAGCTAATTTGTCTTCAAAATGCATGTAATGAGTCTCAACCTTATTACACTGAAACATACACAAACTTTATTAAAAGCACAAGTTTAACTCAAAAACATAACCAAATCATAAGTTAGAAGGGTATAAAAAGATATGTAATTATGCACCGATCAAATACCCCCAAACCTAGATTTTACTAGTCCTCGAGTAAAACAAAAGGAAAACAAAGATAAAAACAAAACGAGAAATTTATTAGACCACTTTCGTAGGTAACTCGATTGCATTGAGCGCATGCAACAAGCCTTTAAACCTCTAGGCATCCCTAGTAGGAGGAGTTGTGTCTCCTGAGGGTTTAACAGAAACGATACCCACAAACGTTTTACTGACTTTACAAAACAAAAGGTTAGAAAACTAACTTTGAAAAAAACTAACTTTGAAAACAACTAAAAAAAGAAAATTTTAATCATACCTCCAACACCATAGAATTGCCAAGATAGATGATCAATAATTTTGTAAAGTGGAAGCTATAGTTCAAAGGCACACGGCTTCAAAGTACACATACTCAAATCTTGAAGGAAGAACATGCTTCAACTCTAATTCTCACATATAGCACTCAATCACTCAGAACCTATGGCTTTATTCTCTCAAACAAGCATAATGAGTATATGAAATAGAAGCACAATATTTGGTTAGATCTCAAGAAGGGAATCAAATACTAAGAATACAGATACACTCATACATACCAGCACCCATGAATACATCCTCAAAGATCAGCTAGGTCTTTCACAAGGTTGTAATGAAAGGCTAAGGTTAGGGGAAATGGAAGAATTGGAAGGAACACGATTAACTTAAGAACATACCAAGGTTGCATTCTTTGTTGATCTGCAAGTTATCATTGATTTAGAATGGTATGGCTGCAACTTCATAGCATCATCTGGCATAGACCTTATATTTCACAGTTAGATCAAATCGAAACACTTTCTCTTTATCTTTCTTTTTTTTTTTTTTTTGACTTGATCTACTTCTTCTTTAACTTTATTGCACAGATTCACAACAATTTACATTTAGGCATGGGGCAGCACTTTCCTTGCTCAAACTTTATCTTGGCATACCTTGGTATATTTCTAAGCTATAGGGTATGGCTATAATAGGTTTAAATATCTCAGATTGAGATACAAAGTTAGGGGAATTATAAGGGTGATAGTAGAAAATGACTTGAAGTGTTTGGCTACAAGAGAGCTGATGGAACACACGAATGGGTAGGGTGAAAAGAAAGCACAGAGAATGGTTATACACACATAGCCTAGCATCATTTCAATGAGTTCATTCATGAGTGAGAGCATGCACATGATATCTGCAAATAGAATCATCCTTAGTATTCAATCAAAATGGAACAATGAGATCATTTTAGAGTGAATTGAAGAAAATAAGTAGAGATGAGGAATAGAAACACTTTAAACCCTCTCAAGAAAGCAATTAGGCTCGAAATAGCTCACTAGGGTAGTCTCCACTATTATCCTTCAAGAATCTGAGCATGGTACTTTAGCCACCAGAATTCTAAGAGCAAAAGCTTTGTGAAGTGTAAAACGTTTGATATGAAAATCTCAATGGCAGCTCCATAGCATTGGTTGTATGACATTCTAAAAAAAATTAGTAACAAGTGAATGAAAATTGGAAACACAAATGACCAAAAATTGAAAACACAAATGGAAAAAAAATTGAAATACAAGTGAACAAAAATTGAAAACACAAATCAAATGAACAAAAATTGAAATATGAAAACACAAATGAAAAAAAAAAATTGAAAACCTCCATTAATACCCCCAGACCTGAATTGGACATTGTCCATAATGTGAAAGCATATAAGAAAACAGAAAACAGGGATTAAGGGTAACCTGGCACTGCATGGTTCATCCTTCAAACATAGCATTTCTCAAAATGCTATCGATGGCTGAGCTCACCCATGGCTCTTCTTCTAACTCACTTTCCGAAGGATCTGAAACAGACGAATCATATAGGGCTCTATCTATCATCAACTCATTCATCTGCTCCACGAAGTCTCGGAGCCTTGTGGTCATATACCCTAACTGGAAGTCAAACTCGTTAAGCACACTTAAGTAAATATCAAACTCAACTCGGATGTTACCTGTACAATACATATGACTGCTCAACACAACAGTTCTTGCCACAAACCTCCTATCTAGCAGATATACCCTCCAAGTATCTAGACAATGTGCCAGCGCCGCAAGTTGCATCTCTTCCAATCCACAATCCAGATCCCATTTTGGAATCATGTCTTCAATTTCCTCCAAGTATCTAGCAGATATACCTTCACCATGCTCAATTCGGATTCCTCCTCCTTGAGCTTTCCACCGATGGCCTCCTGGAGTTTCTCCATTGACGAGATCTACAATAAGCAACAATTTGGAGAAGGTTTGGTTCGGGAGGAAGAGGAAGTTGAGATGTTCAGGGGTTAGCGGGCGGCTAGATAAAATGAAAGATGGAGAATTAATTTTAGGGTTAATGTGGGTAGTGTTTCAGTGTTTGGCAGTCCACAATAACTTAAAATCCAGCCACTAATAAACATTTACAAAAATTGGTTTTTAAATATTAAAAAAAAAAACACTAATATAAAATAAATAAATAAATTTCAAATAATAAGAAAAAGAAAGAGAAGGTTTTTTTTTATTTTTTATATTTTATTTTTTATTTTTTTATTTTTTAAATTATTATTATATATATATATATATATTTTTTGAATAAAACACACGAATATACAAGTGACTCATGGATTACCAGTTAAGAACCTCAGAAAACACAGCCAGGGGATCTGGGAAGTTTGGAGAGGTCACAATGGTCCCGCTTAAAACCCAAACTTCTTAGACACCGAAGGTGTCGCCTATGGAACTCCTAGACACTGTATTAACAGAGATGCTCATTGGAGTTACCATAAGTCAACTCATATGAAAAATCTTTCTTTTTTTTTTTTTTTTTAATTTTGTAAAAAAAAGAAACATAAACTTAAAATAATAAGAAAACAAATTAAGAGAAAAGATTAGAATGCTCCCCCTTGAAGCAATTAGGTCGAGTATAGATGTATTTGGAGGTCGTGACTTCTCCTACTACTCCACACTTCTCATCATGATTGGAGTTGCATTTTCTCTCCTTTTTTTATTTAGCTATCTAAATTGCTAAAACAAACACAAACAAAAACTTGAAAGAGAATTAAAAGGATTAGGACATAAAAACTAAAATGAAAAGGAAAAAAAAAAAACAACACACATCTAATTTCCATGCTTCAAAGTAATTTTTTTTTTTTTTTTTTTGGTGTTGTGTAAGCCAGGACTTAAACCCAGTTCTCTTGCTTGTTAGGCAATTGTCCTGTTCCGTTGGACTACAAACACAACTTGTCAATTAACATCATTAATTTTAAAACATGAAAGTGCCTAGGAAGACATGAAAATGAGAGAAAAAAAAGTAAAACAAGTAGGGAAAAGAAATATAACCAAACTATGTTGCCAATCCCCGGCAACGGCGCCAAAAACTTGTTGCGTCGATTCAGCTGCACCAAAATAGATTCAGCTGCATCCTCAACTTGTGATACTCGCAAGTGCACGAGCCGTTGGTAGTTTAGCATATGTAAGTGCGAGGTCGATCCCACGAGGATTGATGATAGATTGATTTAATTCAATTCCCTGTACAAAACAGAAATGAAAAAAAAGAAAGGAAATGAATAAGATTGGAAAGAAGGAAAAGAAATTAACTCAAGCGAATAAGTTCCCAAGTTCAATTTAGATTAACGGATTGATTCTAGCTAAAGTATGATTAAGTCATGGTGTCTGGTCCTAACCTTGTGTTCCTAATTCCCTAACTTGATCATTTGTTGTCTAACCTAAATTAAGCATTAGGAACCCATTAAGCATAGAAGAACATTTTAAACAACCAAGCATGTATCTAATTCCTGTTGTCGAATGTCCATACATACTCTTCCTATTCATAGTTCAATTCGAATTAAAGCATGGTGTCTACTCTTAATTCAAACCAAGATAGCTAACATGCAAGCCTTAATGGTGATAAATCATTCAAACTAACATATTAACTTATAAGCATAATGAATAAGAACAAAAGCCATAATTGAAATTTGGAAACTACTCAAACTTGAATTGCTAAAGAAAAGAATTTACATAACAATGGAAAGTTAAGAAAAACTTAGAAAAACTCAAAGAAACATTTAGCAAAAGGATTACAACAATTGAAAACTAGAAAGCAAAACTAAGAGAATTTGAGGGAGAGAAGGGAGGGGAGCTCTAGAGAAATGTTTGAGAGCTCCCCCCCCTTGGGGTGTGTTTACAAGCTTGGAGAACTCACTATTTATAGGCTTAGGGGAGTTGAAATTCTAAATTAAATATGGTCTATGCCAATAGCACTTGTAATTAAAAACTCATCCTTTTGGCTAGTGCACTTCACCAACAACTCCCACTAGATAGCACTTGTAATTAGAAACTCATCTCTTTGGCTAATGCTCTTCACCAACAAATCCCACTAGATAGTGCATTTCATTATGCATATGTCATGCATGACAATGCATTGCACTCTTCTTTTGGGTTCGTTTTGGGCTTGTTAATACATTCCTAAAATTCTGGAAAAATATGGATCTTCAAGCCCTTTGTCTTATCTTTCCAAGCATATGCAGCCCAACTCAAGGAAAATTGGGAAGACCTTCAAATGTCATTTGTGGCCCAGTAACGCAGATGCTGCCGAATTTTGACATTGATCTACTAAATCATGTATAACTTCCTCTAGAAGACTCAGAATCATGAACCGTAAAATACTACGGAAACTAGACTTCCGTATCTTTCCAATTATATATGGTTCATTATCTGGTTCTTCTTGAGCAAGTACAGGTTAATCCGTGAAATTGAATGATCTGCAGACACTGTTTTGAGCTAATTTGTCTTCAAAATGCATGTAATGAGTCTCAACCTTATTACACTGAAACATACACAAACTTTATTAAAAGCACAAGTTTAACTCAAAAACATAACCAAATCATAAGTTAGAAGGGTATAAAAAGATATGTAATTATGCACCGATCATAAATATATTCAATTATTGAGCTCAAAGTGTCAAAATAAATAAATTGTCATTTTGCAAACCACAACATCATAAATACTATGATAGTGTATGACCAAGAACAGTCCTCTCAACATAACTATTAATCTCTTTGGCCAGAACCTTTTACTTGGTTTGCAAGCATAAGTTTTGTCTTTATAGACACTCTTTGTTTCTGAACCTCCTTAATGACAAGGTATTTAATTCCACTATGTTTAGCACTCTTAGAACACTTGTCATTCTTGGAGAAAAGGACAATTGCAGTATCAACATAAATTCTTAGCGGCATGGCAATAAAACATAAACACCAAGTCCTAAGATTAAAACCCGCAACTTCAATTCATCAACTATGGCCTCAAAGCAAACCATATATGCATAATGAATTCTCATTGTACGGTTAATGTTCCAATTCACTCTTATGGGCATTGCATAATGCTAAACTTGTCCCCTTCCTGAATTGGAGCAACATTAATGGATAAACAGTATTCCATATCATGTCTCTTTAGAACACTTACAATATATGCTTAATGAGACAAACTTAACAATTCATGTGATCCATTCTAGAATATTTCAATTCCAATCACAAAATTGTCTCATCCATATATTTCATTCAAGGTTCTTAAAGAAAAGCTTAATGATTTCAACAATGAAAACCAAGACCAATATATAGCAAGAAAAATAGCATAAATATCCAAAATGAGAAATATAAACTTACTCCCACTGACCTTGAGATACATATAACAATTAATAGTGCTTTCATTAAAAATAAAAATAAAATAAAAATATTATGATATTATTAAACTTTACATACCATAATAATCACTAATTAATAATTTTATACAATGAATTCTTCAGTTTACGAAGCATATGTTTCTTTCAATAAAAGAAAAATCCTCAGGTTCATTCATATAGACTTCTCTATTAAACACTCATCTAATATTTTATCTTTCTCATCCATACAGTGTAACTCTAATTCATAATGAGTTACAAATACCACTATATGATTCCAAATGAGTCATTCTTAGAAACAAGTGAGAATGTCACTTTATAACATATGCCATCTTTCTTAGTAAAATCATTGGCCAATAGTGTGTCATTATATCCATCTATATTGCCATTGGAGTTATATGTAGTCATGAAGACACTCTTACACACAACTTGTCATTTGTAGGCAATCACAAACTTCATTCTAGCAAATTGATTTCAACTCATCATTCATGGCATAAATCTATTTAGTAGAATCAATATATGTTTAACGACATGTGAAAATAAAATCAAAATCTTTCTTAACACTCACAGTCAGATTCTTGTAGATATACCAAATAACCACTCAGAGTAGCAGATACCAACACGCTTAATGTCTTGATATCATCTTGATGCTATTCTTTGTGGGTCTCTACTACACTTTCACTGGTGAAGCAGTCATAATGAAGTGATTAGTTATTCATTTATTTGTTGGTCATTGTTGTTAAAACTATTCACAACTGTAGGAACAACAATTTCATTATGAAGTATGCATGCAAAAATTTGCACACTAACTTCTCATAAAACCAATTTTCTTGGTTATCCACTCCCACTAATTTCACCATTTAAAATGAAACTGACGTTATTGATTTCAACAATCTCATACCCTGGTTAGGACAATAAAATCTATACCATTTGTACTTTTTTAGGCAACCAATAAGGTTATCAGAAAACATTATGAAGGTCCAATCCCTTCTCATGTGAACATTATATTCTTACTCTCACTAAGCAACCCAAAACATCATGGTGCCTCAAACTGGATTTCCTTACTTTCCGCCGTTCAAATAATTTCTTATTTGAAACTGCCCTAATAGGAACCCAATTAGCATAATAGTTGTAGTAAGAACATGTATCCATAATGGTATATGTAACAATAAATTGCTTCACATACCCCTAACCAAAAGACAGAGCATTATAAGGTGAACACATGATTTATAAATAATTTCAATTAGCTAAAAAATTTCTTATGGCATCTTTCTTGGTGTATTTAAATTGTTTTCCTTAATACAATCCACTTACACACCAATAAGAGATCAATAAAATATAGGTTCAGAAGAACCTCATTCCTTACTGATCCCTTAGTTCTTTCTCTAAAGACATTACTAGTCATTTATGCCATAAGAACATTAAATTTTAATTTGTCAAATAGCAGTCACTTCTGTAATCAATCATGCAAAGTACCAAAAACATTTAAAGAAAATAAAATGTCATCATACTTTAATTTCGTGAATCATTAATACAATACCACAATTAACAAAATAGGCATTCTTTAAGAGACCGAAATAGTCATCACCAAACTTTAAAGGATAAAACATTATTGCCAAATTCCAAAAAAAATTCCAACTAGATTTGAAACAATAAGAACATAATGTGCTTTCAATAAATCTAGATCATGGCCATTAAATTGAATATATAATTCCCAAAAGTGAAATCAAAAGCAACTTTGCATTGAACTATTAGAAACATGAATTTTAGCACATAATTTAATCCATCAAGCATCATACGAAAATTCATCTAAAAATTGATTCGAAACACATAAAAGCGGAAGACTTACCTTTCTTTTCGAATCATATTATGTAAATGCTTCACCTTCTACATAGGTGAATTTCATTTTCCTTCTTCTTCATCCAAAGAACTTCATTTTGCCGCTAAATTAGTCTGCTCAATAATGCACTCATTCATGCTTCGCATACCATCAAATTTCATGATGGTAAGGTCAGCCAATATTGTCCATGTAATGGACTTGTTAGCAATTCTCAAGAATTCTTTAGTATTATTCACATTAATGGAGCATAGCTTTAATTTATATTGCAATGTCTATTTATTCGCATAAACATAAAGCTCAATATGTTTGATCTTTTACAGGCTTTATGGGAAGTCTTTAATCCTCAGTGCTTTACCATAATAGCAATGAGTTTCTCATTTTGAAATGCCTAATCAAGACCCAAAACACTTTGGTGATACTGGACTTGTTCAAAACAAAATGAGAAATTAAATCTAAACTAGATCAAACATGAGAATGAAGTGAACCTAAAAGTGACATTGCAATATAATTTGTAATATGCTCAGAATAGTAATGCTTTGAGTAATAAACACGTACAAACATATATAAGACTTGTATAGTCTGAACATCAATAGATGTATCATCATAACTCTCCTTTGGGATAAATTATGATAGTATCAATAATCAACAATTATGATGCATTTATTTTACATTATTAGTAAATGTATATTCCTAGTTAGAAAGGCTTTGATATCTTTGGATATCCAAAACAAATCTAAATAAGACATATACAAGTTACCTCATTTATATCACCAATCATATGAATAGTGGATCCACCTTTGGGTGATCCGTATATCTTATGAATGATGAAAATCAATATACTCATGACGTTGGAACCTTGAAAACATTATAAGGTTCAACCTCATTCATATGCATCCTTAAATCACAAGTAATTGATTAATTATCATTTAATTTGATATTCAATGAACATTCTAGCTTGGCCACTTTGGTGACTAACAAACCATTCATAATATGAACGTCAAATTAAATTAACAACTGTATTAGTTAATCAATTACATAAGATTAACTAATATACTTTAATGATTAATCGATCATTAGATTAATTAATTTGATATTCAAGGAACGTTCTAGCTTGGCCACTTTGGTGACTAACAAACTATTCATAATATGAATGTCAAATTAAATTAACAGCTGTAATAGTTAATCGATTACATAAGATCAATTAATACACTTTAATGATTAACCGATCATTAGATTAACCGATAAATATATGACCTTTTAACACAGTAGTGGGCAATAGACCTTTAGATTGCCTCACTTCATAAGACAATGTACAGTGACAATGAAATACAATTAGTGTACATTTATTTATTAATTTTAAATAACTCTAATTCACTGTACATGTCTACACCAAGATCATTCCATAAGTTCATAAGTGGTCATACATTTAATACATCATCCTATTACAAATTTCATTTTATATAATTGCAATTCTTAATTTGGTGTAAATGTTTTGCAACTTTCCAAAAATAGTATTGCATAAGAAACAGTACTCCATTCTTTATGTACTGATCTGATAGCCAATTCATCCAGACCACCAATATATACACAGTACATATTTGCTAATTCAAATTTCCCAAAATTACATATGCATGACATATCTATCAATACGCTTATTTGCTATTAAACCAATTATTAGTTTGTCATTCATATGTAATACCATATACTGAATGGAAAACTGGCAGCTATATTTCCCTGTTATGTAAAAGGTGCTCTCCCACATCGTACGCGGATCGGTGCACCTTAGGAACCCATGCGAGCAAATATATGTTTTTCTTGATATAAAAACCAAATAAACAATAGCCAGAATCAAACACAGTACATGTCCACCGCCAAATAAACGATAGCCAAAATCAAACAAACAGGCGTAAATTTTATGGCTCAACAAATCAATAAACCAAACCTCATAAATCATAATGGAAAATCAAGAGAGTTCTCAACCATGCTCTGATACCACATGTAAACTTAATATTGGGTAAAACCATAAGAACCCAATCCATGACCCAAGATCTTGAACTTCATGATTTTCACAATAACATTAGGCGAAAATTCAATTAGACTTAAATTACATACATACCTTGAATGATTTGTCTTCTACCATATCAAGATATTTGCCTTGAGCAAGCTGAAGGTGAGCCGTCAGTGTGGAGGAAATAGATTTCTCTCTCTAGCCTTTTGCACGTTTAGAAAAACCCTAATACGTGTCTTCATCAGTGTACACATAAGATGGGTATGTGCACTATTATAGGTAGAGAGAGGACCCGTTTCCTAGTAAAACCCATAATCAATTACCACCCATCACAGTAATAAAATAGGAAATTACTTCTCTTTATTTGACCAATATAATTATTCTGAATAATATTTATTAAACCAATTAAACAATTTATTTACCACATAGGTCACTTCATGTGGGCCACACAGAATATTTATAAAATATTCTTACATTCTCCCACGTAGTGAAATAGTAATAACTAAAACAGTCGTAAAATCAAAAAATTCTTTCTTATCTTGTCTTGAGCCTTTTCTTCTTTCACGAAGCTATAATTGATGACAATAAGATCATAATCAAATTCCTGTCTGAGGGAGTCAATTACATTGCCCAGACTTTCTTTATCCATTATCTCCATTTTCATTTTAATTGGTTGGGTTACATTCTTCAATTTGCCGCAAAGCATGACATCCTTAAAATATGTCCAATCTAACTCGTTCAAAGAAACTACTACTACTGAGATCTCAAGCTGCCCAATACTCAGACTTTAAGAACAACTCTCTTAAAGTAGAGAAAGTTACAAAATGTAATTAAATAGTTTAAGTCACAAAGTGTTTGAGTGTTATTGCACAGAAAAATCATTAAAAAGTGACAAAGTGTTTAGGTATTAACTAACATAGTGTTTTAAGTATTATTGCATAAGGTAAAATTGTATCTCATTTAGCTTTTTCCATCCCAAGAGAGGCTCCTTCTCATTTATAGCCAAAACATAAAGCTTGTTATTCTTTTGCAAATGGAACATATTAAATGAGATATGCAAGTGTTGCCTAGAATTTCTGATATTAAAATAATAATACTCTACATAAAGAAAAGAATAAACATAAAAGTGTTGCGTTTTAATATCAACTTTTATCACCCATTATTGACTGACTTTAGACAATGTTAATTCACTCATTCCAATAGAAAACACACAATCCATGCTTCTCTTTAGAAAGGGTCTAGCAATTCAACATATCCATGCCTGGTGAACTTTGTAATTGTATACTTCTTCTCAATCATTTTCTCTAAATACAATTGGAAATTAGAGAAACATTTGTATATCAAAATACTTTTAAACATTTACTAAATGCAGGAGACGTAACAAGTTTACAAATGATCTACAAACATAATCCCACTCTCATATGGTATTAGTACTCACTTTCTTCTAGAGAATCAAGAGTGCTTTCTGCTAAAGATACTTGTGCAGCCTTTTGTAACACCTCAAGTTCTTGGCAGTTCCCTTTTTTTATCTTTCCAGTTTCAGAGATGCCTGAATTTGACCCATTTGTATGACCACCCTAGTTATGATTAAAGTACATTGATTATTTCATCATTTAATCAATATGTGTTATGAGAGGTCAAACATTAGTAAGCTTAAAAATGATAGAATTCTACTTTATTGATGCTATGTGAGATAAGAGAAATAAATGTGCAAACCTTGGGAGGAGGAACTTTCTAAGCATGGAATATGGGAATCCTTAAGAGCTTGAAAATTTCATGCTCCTCGAAAATGTCAAATTCGTGTATCCTACAGCCATTATGTATGTTACAATTGAAAATCAAAATAATAAATTTTTAGTTCAAACTTAAAATAAACAAAAACAACCACCTGAAGTTTAAATTGACATCAATCCGAGTTTCAAGGCGAGGAATTAGCGTCACAGAATCATCGATTCTCTCTTGTTGATGCTGCTGCTGTCCAACATAATTCAACAATGGAAAAAGAAAGATAAAACCAAAAATGGTTGCAAGCAAATCATTAAGCATACCATCCTCAATTGTGCATGCAAGAGAGCGAGCAAGCGAGCGAGCTTATAATTGTATACTTCTTCTCAATCATTTTCTCTAAATACAATTGGAAATTAGAGAAACATTTGTATATCAAAATACTTTTAAACATTTACTAAATTCAGGAGACGTAACAAGTTTACAAATGATCAACAAACAAAATCCCACTCTCATATGGTATTAGTACTCACTTTCTTCTAGAGAATCAAGAGTGCTTTCTGCCAAAGACACTTGTGCAGCCTTTTGTAACACCTCAAGTTCTTGGCAGTTCCCTTTTTTTATCTTTCCAGTTTCAGAGATGCCTGAATTTGACCCATTTGTATGACCACCCTAGTTATGATTAAAGTACATTGATTATGTCATCATTTAATCAATATGTGTTATGAGAGGTCAAACATTAGTAAGCTTAAAAATGCTAGAATTCTACTTTATTGATGCTATGTGAGATAAGAGAAATAAATGTGCAAACCTTGGGAGGAGGAACTTTCTAAGCATGGAATATGGGAATCCTTAAGAGCTTGAAAATTTCATGCTCCTCGAAAATGTCAAATTCGTGTATCCTACAGCCATTATGTATGTTACAATTGAAAATCACAATAATAAATTTTGAGTTCAAACTTAAAATAAACAAAAACAACCACCTGAAGTTTAAATTGACATCAATCCGAGTTTCAAGGCAAGGAATTAGCGTCACAGAATCATCGATTCTCTCTTGTTGATGCTGCTGCTGTACAACATAATTCTACAATGGAAAAAGAAAGATAAAACCAAAAATGGTTGCAAGCAAATCATTAAGCATACCATCCTCAATTGTGCATGCAAGAGAGCGAGCGAGCGAGCGAGCTTATAATTGTATACTTCTTCTCAATCATTTTCTCTAAATACAATTGGAAATTAGAGAAACATTTGTATATCAAAATACTTTTAAACATTTACTAAATGCAGGAGACGTAACAAGTTTACAAATGATCTACAAACATAATCCCACTCTCATATGGTATTAGTACTCACTTTCTTCTAGAGAATCAAGAGTGCTTTCTGCTAAAGATACTTGTGCAGCCTTTTGTAACACCTCAAGTTCTTGGCAGTTCCCTTTTTTTATCTTTCCAGTTTCAGAGATGCCTGAATTTGACCCATTTGTATGACCACCCTAGTTATGATTAAAGTACATTGATTATTTCATCATTTAATCAATATGTGTTATGAGAGGTCAAACATTAGTAAGCTTAAAAATGATAGAATTCTACTTTATTGATGCTATGTGAGATAAGAGAAATAAATGTGCAAACCTTGGGAGGAGGAACTTTCTAAGCATGGAATATGGGAATCCTTAAGAGCCTGAAAATTTCATGCTCCTCGAAAATGTCAAATTCGTGTATCCTACAGCCATTATGTATGTTACAATTGAAAATCAAAATAATAAATTTTTAGTTCAAACTTAAAATAAACAAAAACAACCACCTGAAGTTTAAATTGACATCAATCCGAGTTTCAAGGCGAGGAATTAGCGTCACAGAATCATCGATTCTCACTTGTTGATGCTGCTGCTGTCCAACATAATTCAACAATGGAAAAAGAAAGATAAAACCAAAAATGGTTGCAAGCAAATCATTAAGCATACCATCCTCAATTGTGCATGCAAGAGAGCGAGCAAGCGAGCGAGCTTATAATTGTATACTTCTTCTCAATCATTTTCTCTAAATACAATTGGAAATTAGAGAAACATTTGTATATCAAAATACTTTTAAACATTTACTAAATTCAGGAGACGTAACAAGTTTACAAATGATCAACAAACAAAATCCCACTCTCATATGGTATTAGTACTCACTTTCTTCTAGAGAATCAAGAGTGCTTTCTGCCAAAGACACTTGTGCAGCCTTTTGTAACACCTCAAGTTCTTGGCAGTTCCCTTTTTTTATCTTTCCAGTTTCAGAGATGCCTGAATTTGACCCATTTGTATGACCACCCTAGTTATGATTAAAGTACATTGATTATGTCATCATTTAATCAATATGTGTTATGAGAGGTCAAACATTAGTAAGGTTAAAAATGCTAGAATTCTACTTTATTGATGCTATGTGAGATAAGAGAAATAAATGTGCAAACCTTGGGAGGAGGAACTTTCTAAGCATGGAATATGGGAATCCTTAAGAGCTTGAAAATTTCATGCTCCTCGAAAATGTCAAATTCGTGTATCCTACAGCCATTATGTATGTTACAATTGAAAATCACAATAATAAATTTTGAGTTCAAACTTAAAATAAACAAAAACAACCACCTGAAGTTTAAATTGACATCAATCCGAGTTTCAAGGCAAGGAATTAGCGTCACAGAATCATCGATTCTCTCTTGTTGATGCTGCTACTGTACAACATAATTCTACAATGGAAAAAGAAAGATAAAACCAAAAATGGTTGCAAGCAAATCATTAAGCATACCATCCTCAATTGTGCATGCAAGAGAGCGAGCGAGCGAGCGAGCTTATAATTGTATACTTCTTCTCAATCATTTTCTCTAAATACAATTGGAAATTAGAAAACATTTGTATATCAAAATACTTTTAAACATTTACTAAATGCAGGAGACGTAACAAGTTTACAAATGATCTACAAACATAATCCCACTCTCATATGGTATTAGTACTCACTTTCTTCTAGAGAATCAAGAGTGCTTTCTGCTAAAGATACTTGTGCAGCCTTTTGTAACACCTCAAGTTCTTGGCAGTTCCCTTTTTTTATCTTTCCAGTTTCAGAGATGCCTGAATTTGACCCATTTGTATGACCACCCTAGTTATGATTAAAGTACATTGATTATTTCATCATTTAATCAATATGTGTTATGAGAGGTCAAACATTAGTAAGCTTAAAAATGATAGAATTCTACTTTATTGATGCTATGTGAGATAAGAGAAATAAATGTGCAAACCTTGGGAGGAGGAACTTTCTAAGCATGGAATATGGGAATCCTTAAGAGCTTGAAAATTTCATGCTCCTCGAAAATGTCAAATTCGTGTATCCTACAGCCATTATGTATGTTACAATTGAAAATCACAATAATAAATTTTGAGTTCAAACTTAAAATAAACAAAAACAACCACCTGAAGTTTAAATTGACATCAATCCGAGTTTCAAGGCAAGGAATTAGCGTCACAGAATCATCGATTCTCTCTTGTTGATGCTGCTGCTGTACAACATAATTCTACAATGGAAAAAGAAAGATAAAACCAAAAATGGTTGCAAGCAAATCATTAAGCATACCATCCTCAATTGTGCATGCAAGAGAGCGAGCGAGCGAGCGAGCTTATAATTGTATACTTTTTCTCAATCATTTTCTCTAAATACAATTGGAAATTAGAGAAACATTTGTATATCAAAATACTTTTAAACATTTACTAAATTCAGGAGACGTAACAAGTTTACAAATGATCAACAAACAAAATCCCACTCTCATATGGTATTAGTACTCACTTTCTTCTAGAGAATCAAGAGTGCTTTCTGCCAAAGACACTTGTGCAGCCTTTTGTAACACCTCAAGTTCTTGGCAGTTCCCTTTTTTTATCTTTCCAGTTTCAGAGATGCCTGAATTTGACCCATTTGTATGACCACCCTAGTTATGATTAAAGTACATTGATTATGTCATCATTTAATCAATATGTGTTATGAGAGGTCAAACATTAGTAAGCTTAAAAATGCTAGAATTCTACTTTATTGATGCTATGTGAGATAAGAGAAATAAATGTGCAAACCTTGGGAGGAGGAACTTTCTAAGCATGGAATATGGGAATCCTTAAGAGCTTGAAAATTTCATGCTCCTCGAAAATGTCAAATTCGTGTATCCTACAGCCATTATGTATGTTACAATTGAAAATCACAATAATAAATTTTGAGTTCAAACTTAAAATAAACAAAAACAACCACCTGAAGTTTAAATTGACATCAATCCGAGTTTCAAGGCAAGGAATTAGCGTCACAGAATCATCGATTCTCTCTTGTTGATGCTGCTGCTGTACAACATAATTCTACAATGGAAAAAGAAAGATAAAACCAAAAATGGTTGCAAGCAAATCATTAAGCATACCATCCTCAATTGTGCATGCAAGAGAGCGAGCGAGCGAGCGAGCTTATAATTGTATACTTCTTCTCAATCATTTTCTCTAAATACAATTGGAAATTAGAGAAACATTTGTATATCAAAATACTTTTAAACATTTACTAAATGCAGGAGACGTAACAAGTTTACAAATGATCTACAAACATAATCCCACTCTCATATGGTATTAGTACTCACTTTCTTCTAGAGAATCAAGAGTGCTTTCTGCTAAAGATACTTGTGCAGCCTTTTGTAACACCTCAAGTTCTTGGCAGTTCCCTTTTTTTATCTTTCCAGTTTCAGAGATGCCTGAATTTGACCCATTTGTATGACCACCCTAGTTATGATTAAAGTACATTGATTATTTCATCATTTAATCAATATGTGTTATGAGAGGTCAAACATTAGTAAGCTTAAAAATGATAGAATTCTACTTTATTGATGCTATGTGAGATAAGAGAAATAAATGTGCAAACCTTGGGAGGAGGAACTTTCTAAGCATGGAATATGGGAATCCTTAAGAGCTTGAAAATTTCATGCTCCTCGAAAATGTCAAATTCGTGTATCCTACAGCCATTATGTATGTTACAATTGAAAATCACAATAATAAATTTTGAGTTCAAACTTAAAATAAACAAAAACAACCACCTGAAGTTTAAATTGACATCAATCCGAGTTTCAAGGCAAGGAATTAGCGTCACAGAATCATCGATTCTCTCTTGTTGATGCTGCTGCTGTACAACATAATTCTACAATGGAAAAAGAAAGATAAAACCAAAAATGGTTGCAAGCAAATCATTAAGCATACCATCCTCAATTGTGCATGCAAGAGAGCGAGCGAGCGAGCGAGCTTATAATTGTATACTTTTTCTCAATCATTTTCTCTAAATACAATTGGAAATTAGAGAAACATTTGTATATCAAAATACTTTTAAACATTTACTAAATTCAGGAGACGTAACAAGTTTACAAATGATCAACAAACAAAATCCCACTCTCATATGGTATTAGTACTCACTTTCTTCTAGAGAATCAAGAGTGCTTTCTGCCAAAGACACTTGTGCAGCCTTTTGTAACACCTCAAGTTCTTGGCAGTTCCCTTTTTTTATCTTTCCAGTTTCAGAGATGCCTGAATTTGACCCATTTGTATGACCACCCTAGTTATGATTAAAGTACATTGATTATGTCATCATTTAATCAATATGTGTTATGAGAGGTCAAACATTAGTAAGCTTAAAAATGCTAGAATTCTACTTTATTGATGCTATGTGAGATAAGAGAAATAAATGTGCAAACCTTGGGAGGAGGAACTTTCTAAGCATGGAATATGGGAATCCTTAAGAGCTTGAAAATTTCATGCTCCTCGAAAATGTCAAATTCGTGTATCCTACAGCCATTATGTATGTTACAATTGAAAATCACAATAATAAATTTTGAGTTCAAACTTAAAATAAACAAAAACAACCACCTGAAGTTTAAATTGACATCAATCCGAGTTTCAAGGCAAGGAATTAGCGTCACAGAATCATCGATTCTCTCTTGTTGATGCTGCTGCTGTACAACATAATTCTACAATGGAAAAAGAAAGATAAAACCAAAAATGGTTGCAAGCAAATCATTAAGCATACCATCCTCAATTGTGCATGCAAGAGAGCGAGCGAGCGAGCGAGCTTATAATTGTATACTTCTTCTCAATCATTTTCTCTAAATACAATTGGAAATTAGAGAAACATTTGTATATCAAAATACTTTTAAACATTTACTAAATTCAGGAGACGTAACAAGTTTACAAATGATCAACAAACAAAATCCCACTCTCATATGGTATTAGTACTCACTTTCTTCTAGAGAATCAAGAGTGCTTTCTGCCAAAGACACTTGTGCAGCCTTTTGTAACACCTCAAGTTCTTGGCAGTTCCCTTTTTTTATCTTTCCAGTTTCAGAGATGCCTGAATTTGACCCATTTGTATGACCACCCTAGTTATGATTAAAGTACATTGATTATGTCATCATTTAATCAATATGTGTTATGAGAGGTCAAACATTAGTAAGCTTAAAAATGCTAGAATTCTACTTTATTGATGCTATGTGAGATAAGAGATATAAATGTGCAAATCTTGGGAGAAGGAACTTTCTAAGCATGGAATATGGGAATCCTTAAGAGCTTGAAAATTTCATGCTTCTCGAAAATGTCAAATTCGTGTATCCAACAGCCATTATGTATGTTACAATTGAAAATCAAAATAATAAATTTTCAGTTCAAACTTAAAATAAACAAAAACAACCACCTGAAGTTTAAATTGACATCAATCCGAGTTTCAAGGCGAGGAATTAGCGTCACAGAATCATCGATTCTCTCTTGTTGATGCTGCTGCTGTCCAACATAATTCTACAATGGAAAAAGAAAGATAAAACCAAAAATGGTTGCAAGCAAATCATTAAGCATACCATCCTCAATTGTGCATGCAAGAGAGCGAGCGAGCGAGCTAGCTTATAATTGTATACTTCTCCTCCATCATTTTCTCTAAATACAATTGGAAATTAGAGAAACATTTGTATATCAAAATACTTTTAAACATTTACTAAATTCAGGAGACGTAACAAGTTTACAAATGATCAACAAACAAAATCCCACTCTCATATGGTATTAGTACTCACTTTCTTCTAGAGAATCAAGAGTGCTTTCTGCCAAAGACACTTGTGCAGCCTTTTGTAACACCTCAAGTTCTTGGCAGTTCCCTTTTTTTATCTTTCCAGTTTCAGAGATGCCTGAATTTGACCCATTTGTATGACCACCCTAGTTATGATTAAAGTACATTGATTATGTCATCATTTAATCAATATGTGTTATGAGAGGTCAAACATTAGTAAGCTTAAAAATGCTAGAATTCTACTTTATTGATGCTATGTGAGATAAGAGATATAAATGTGCAAATCTTGGGAGAAGGAACTTTCTAAGCATGGAATATGGGAATCCTTAAGAGCTTGAAAATTTCATGCTTCTCGAAAATGTCAAATTCGTGTATCCAACAGCCATTATGTATGTTACAATTGAAAATCAAAATAATAAATTTTCAGTTCAAACTTAAAATAAACAAAAACAACCACCTGAAGTTTAAATTGACATCAATCCGAGTTTCAAGGCGAGGAATTAGCGTCACAGAATCATCGATTCTCTCTTGTTGATGCTGCTGCTGTCCAACATAATTCTACAATGGAAAAAGAAAGATAAAACCAAAAATGGTTGCAAGCAAATCATTAAGCATACCATCCTCAATTGTGCATGCAAGAGAGCGAGCGAGCGAGCGAGCTTATAATTGTATACTTCTCCTCAATCATTTTCTCTAAATACAATTGGAAATTAGAGAAACATTTGTATATCAAAATACTTTTAAACATTTACTAAATTCAGGAGACGTAACAAGTTTACAAATGATCAACAAACAAAATCCCACTCTCATATGGTATTAGTACTCACTTTCTTCTAGAGAATCAAGAGTGCTTTCTGCCAAAGACACTTGTGCAGCCTTTTGTAACACCTCAAGTTCTTGGCAGTTCCCTTTTTTTATCTTTCCAGTTTCAGAGATGCCTGAATTTGACCCATTTGTATGACCACCCTAGTTATGATTAAAGTACATTGATTATTTCATCATTTAATCAATATGTGTTATGAGAGGTCAAACATTAGTAAGCTTAAAAATGATAGAATTCTACTTTATTGATGCTATGTGAGATAAGAGAAATAAATGTGCAAACCTTGGGAGGAGGAACTTTCTAAGCATGGAATATGGGAATCCTTAAGAGCTTGAAAATTTCATGCTCCTCGAAAATGTCAAATTCGTGTATCCTACAGCCATTATGTATGTTACAATTGAAAATCAAAATAATAAATTTTTAGTTCAAACTTAAAATAAACAAAAACAACCACCTGAAGTTTAAATTGACATCAATCCGAGTTTCAAGGCGAGGAATTAGCGTCACAGAATCATCGATTCTCTCTTGTTGATGCTGCTGCTGTCCAACATAATTCAACAATGGAAAAAGAAAGATAAAACCAAAAATGGTTGCAAGCAAATCATTAAGCATACCATCCTCAATTGTGCATGCAAGAGAGCGAGCAAGCGAGCGAGCTTATAATTGTATACTTCTTCTCAATCATTTTCTCTAAATACAATTGGAAATTAGAGAAACATTTGTATATCAAAATACTTTTAAACATTTACTAAATTCAGGAGACGTAACAAGTTTACAAATGATCAACAAACAAAATCCCACTCTCATATGGTATTAGTACTCACTTTCTTCTAGAGAATCAAGAGTGCTTTCTGCCAAAGACACTTGTGCAGCCTTTTGTAACACCTCAAGTTCTTGGCAGTTCCCTTTTTTTATCTTTCCAGTTTCAGAGATGCCTGAATTTGACCCATTTGTATGACCACCCTAGTTATGATTAAAGTACATTGATTATGTCATCATTTAATCAATATGTGTTATGAGAGGTCAAACATTAGTAAGGTTAAAAATGCTAGAATTCTACTTTATTGATGCTATGTGAGATAAGAGAAATAAATGTGCAAACCTTGGGAGGAGGAACTTTCTAAGCATGGAATATGGGAATCCTTAAGAGCTTGAAAATTTCATGCTCCTCGAAAATGTCAAATTCGTGTATCCTACAGCCATTATGTATGTTACAATTGAAAATCAAAATAATAAATTTTTAGTTCAAACTTAAAATAAACAAAAACAACCACCTGAAGTTTAAATTGACATCAATCCGAGTTTCAAGGCGAGGAATTAGCGTCACAGAATCATCGATTCTCTCTTGTTGATGCTGCTGCTGTCCAACATAATTCTACAATGGAAAAAGAAAGATAAAACCAAAAATGGTTGCAAGCAAATCATTAAGAATACCATCCTCAATTGTGCATGCAAGAGAGCGAGCGAGCGAGCGAGCTTATAATTGTATATTTCTTCTCAATCATTTTCTCTAAATACAATTGGAAATTAGAGAAACATTTGTATATCAAAATACTTTTAAACATTTACTAAATTCAGGAGACGTAGCAAGTTTACAAATGATCAACAAACAAAATCCCACTCTCATATGGTATTAGTACTCACTTTCTTCTAGAGAATCAAGAGTGCTTTCTGCCAAAGACACTTGTGCAGCCTTTTGTAACACCTCAAGTTCTTGGCAGTTCCCTTTTTTTATCTTTCCAGTTTCAGAGATGCCTGAATTTGACCCATTTGTATGACCACCCTAGTTATGATTAAAGTACATTGATTATGTCATCATTTAATCAATATGTGTTATGAGAGGTCAAACATTAGTAAGCTTAAAAATGCTAGAATTCTACTTTATTGATGCTATGTGAGATAAGAGAAATAAATGTGCAAACCTTGGGAGTAGGAACTTTCTAAGCATTGAATATGGGAATCCTTAAGAGCTTGAAAATTTCATGCTCCTCGAAAATGTCAAATTCGTGTATCCTACAGCCATTATGTATGTTACAATTGAAAATCAAAATAATAAATTTTTAGTTCAAACTTAAAATAAACAAAAACAACCACCTGAAGTTTAAATTGACATCAATCCGAGTTTCAAGGCGAGGAATTAGCGTCACAGAATCATCGATTCTCTCTTGTTGATGATGCTGCTGTCCAACATAATTCTACAATGGAAAAAGAAAGATAAAACCAAAAATGGTTGCAAGCAAATCATTAAGCATACCATCCTCAATTGTGCATGCAAGAGAGCGAGCGAGCGAGCGAGCTTATAATTGTATACTTTTTCTCAATCATTTTCTCTAAATACAATTGGAAATTAGAGAAACATTTGTATATCAAAATACTTTTAAACATTTACTAAATGCAGGAGACGTAACAAGTTTACAAATGATCTACAAACAAAATCCCACTCTCATATGGTATTAGTACTCACTTTCTTCTAGAGAATCAAGAGTGCTTTCTGCCAAAGACACTTGTGCAGCCTTTTGTAACACCTCAAGTTCTTGGCCGTTCCCTTTTTTTATCTTTCCAGTTTCAGAGATGCATGAATTTGACCCATTTGTATGACCACCCTAGTTATGATTAAAGTACATTGATTATGTCATCATTTAATCAATATGTGTTATGAGAGGTCAAACATTAGTAAGCTTAAAAATGCTAGAATTCTACTTTATTGATGCTATGTGAGATAAGAGAAATAAATGTGCAAACCTTGGGAGGAGGAACTTTCTAAGCATGGAATATGGGAATCCTTAAGAGCTTGAAAATTTCATGCTCCTCGAAAATGTCAAATTCATGTATCCTACAGCCATTATGTATGTTACAATTGAAAATCAAAATAATAAATTTTTAGTTCAAACTTAAAATAAACAAAAACAACCACCTGAAGTTTAAAACCAAAAATGGTTGCAAGCAAATCATTAAGCATACCATCCTCAATTGTGCATGCACGGGAGAGAGAGAGAGAGAGAGAGAGAGAGAGAGAGAGAGAGAGAGAGAGAGCGAGCTTATAATTATGAGCTAGGGTCTATGGGAGAGAGAGAGTTTTTTCTTTCCTTAATCTTGTAATTAAGAGTATTATTTGTGTCGGGGTCTATGAGTTGTATTAGTTAGTTCGGTGAGGAGAGTACTAGGGGCTCATTTGATACACCGTATTAGACTTTGGACAGGAGTAAATGGTCCATGTCATGTTGTATCAACTTGTATTATTTAATTACCTGACTATTTTAAACGGGTTGGATTTTTAATACTCTCCTTATCTGGCTTAACTAATACAACTCACACCCCAGTTTAGATAATACACGCTTAATTATACGACTAGGGAAAAAGAACAAGCATTCGACCATGAAAAATCAAGCGCTCTTTTCATTCCTCTCCCTAGGGTTCTCTGCTATTTTTTTCATAGGTTAGTCTCATCAATCTTCTCTAGGTATCCATCTCTCACTCCTATATTTCATACTCTCCAATATGCTTCTTTTTGCTTCTTCTCTCTTCTTTATATATTTTCTCATTTATTAAATTTTAGTGAAAATTAGGTGTAAGGGCTTTTTTGTTCTAGCAGCTACATGTGGGCTTGGTCTACTATAAAGAACAAATAGGTGGAGTTAGGGGTGGGCACTCAAACCGGTGGAGTTAGCGCCAAGGCCAAGCAAGGCCACAACTCCGAGAGGTAAGGGCTTCGTGATGATGCCATCGATGGTGGTGAGGAAGATCTCCAGAATCTGCCACACGTTCTTGGTGACGCTTGTAGGAAGGGGCATGAATTAGAGGATTATGCCCTTAGCAATGGATGCGAGCGGAGGCTTTATAGCCGCACCTTGCTATGGTTCCTTGGCCGTCGGAGTAATAGAAGAGCCGCCGGTCGTTGCAGTGGCTTTGACGGTGATGGAAGTGCGGGATCTGAGAGAGGATGGTGGGGGAGAGAATGGTGGTGGTGAAGCGATGCATTTGAATTTCTAATGTTGTCGATCCTATCCAGCTGCTGTGGACGAACAAACCAAGTTTAATTTCATCTCGTTCGGTTTAGGATGTTTCACTGATGTTTGTTGAGTCTGTTTAACTTCATGTTTTAAATTAAATAAGTTGATGCTTTTGATATCTACACGGAATTCATTTCTTAAATTGAAGATATCTACGAGGGGCTTTTAAAGTTTTTTTTTATTTTTATATATCTAATTATTTATCATTTTATATAATTTTTTTGGGTAGGGATTGGTTGGTAGGTTGGTCCCACAGTGGACACATCATCAGTTAACGTCTGACCAAACGCTCAACTTAACGGAGGGCTTAAATTAATCAGATTTGAAAACATTATGGTGTAAATTGATGAAATTGAAACCCCAAGGCCCATGTTGAGAATGACCTCAAACCTTCGGGGAGTCTTTTGTCGTTAGCCGAAACAATAATCATTGGTCATAAAAATGCTACGATCACAGCCAGTCCCTTTAAGATTCTTGAACAAAATGATCAAAAATTAGTTGAGCAAAATAATTATACAAAACAGAGTCTAATAGTCACTGGAAGACAATTAGATAAGATAGATATGAAAATTGACAAAATAGTTCCCCAACAAATGTCCCTTAAGTCTTAGAAAGAGAAACCTTTAGTAAAATTCCAAGATCTAAAGTCAAGCCCCGCCTTTAAGACAAAGCCCAAAATGAAAAAAATAGAAGAAATGCTTGAACAACTAACACCAGTTAAAGAAAAGCTTGAAATTTCAGGTCTCAAAGTCCTGGAGTCCTCCAATTTAGTCAATACCTCTGAAACAGTCTTTAACCAGTAACAAAATGGATTCTAGTAATATATCAAAAATTGAAAATACTTTTAAAAATCTAGAAATAGATAATGATCTAAAGCTTAATAGATTAAGGAAGAAAGTCAACCCTACCAGTCTAACAAAAAATTGGTATCCCAAACCGACTCCTGCTGACATCCAATTTGACGAAAGAAATTCCCAAAGTCAATTCTCAGTCTCCTCTGATAAATTATATGAATGGAATATTGATGGTCTTTCTGAACAAGAAATACCGAATAAACTCCAACATATGTCAATGGTAGCCTACAGTTACATAACCAATCACAATTTCAGACAGTCAGAAATCGTTCCCCTTTTAGAAACAAGATTCACAGGAACCTTATGTTCATGGTGGGATAAACACTTAACTGAAGAGTCAAAACGACAAATCATTCATGCAGTCAAAATAAATGACGAACAATTAGGAAGAGGGATAGAAGACGGAGTCAACACTTTGTTATACACAATAATTGAACACTTCATAGGAACATCCAGTAACATTACAGTTAGAATCCATGATCAACTCAATAATCTATGATGTCCAAAATGAAGTGATTTCCGATGTTATCAAGATGTTTTCATATCCAAAGTCAAGCCTAGAGATGATAGTAATCAGCCTTTTTGTAAAGAAAAATTCATTAATGGTCTCCCTAATTTGTTTGCTCACAAAATACGTACAGTTCTCAGTACTGATCAAGGTCACATAGATTTCGATAATTTAACTTATGGAATTATTGTTAGTACAATTAACGAAGTAGGAATGAAAACGTGTGTTGACATGAAAATAGGAAAACAAATCCAGTCAGAAAGAAATTGAGCCAAATATGAATTAGGAGATTTTTGTGAACAGTATGGTCTAGCATCCATCCCCTCATCCAATTGCTTGATAAAGCTTGGTTGCACCCTGGATGATGATTTTGCTGGGTAGAAGAAGCGTCCTTTTGTAGGGGCTGGAAGCTCCTTCTTCCCAAGAAACCCTAATGGTTTCTATCCAATTTGGCCAAGTCTTTCCTCTCCTTTCTCTTCTCTTCCTTTGACTCATCCTATTTGGTGAAATTCTCTCTGCCCAATTGCACAAAACAGGGTTTTGGGAGCTCTAGGCTTTTCAGTGGTGATTTCTTATCTTTGGCTATCATCTCTCAACTTTTCCTCCCCTATTTCATGGTAGGATCTGGTAAAGGAAGGAGATAGGTAACTTTGGCTGGTCTGAAGGCTGCCTTTTCTCCTACACACGCCAGTATTCTCTGGTTTTTTGAGCGATCTGCCTTGAGGTTTGTTTTTGCCCATGTGCTAGAGCCTCCCAGCAACCTGAGCATACAAACATCTCCGGGTTTTCTATCATGGTATCATTTCAAACCCTGTGTTGGAGCTTCTTTGGATATTTTCTAAGCCACTTGGGCTATTTGGGCCTTCCTAAGGTGATGGGTTAGTGTATTAAGGGAATGGGCCAACCTCCTAAGTGATGGACCATTTTTATTGAGATAATGAGCTAATTTTTCCTAAAGTATTGGGCTATTTCTCCATTTTATGCTTAGATAATGAAATTCCAAAAGCCTATGTCTGTCAAAACAAGATCTGCTTTAAACCCTCATTCATTTTAGTCAAAAACATTACTGACGAAGTCATCTTAGGTCTACCCTTCATAGCCCTCTTGTACCCTTTCCAAGTAGAATATGATGGAGTCACTTCGATCCACATGGGAGAAAAAGTCAAGTTTGAATTTTTAACTAAACCAGAGTTACCTAATTTAAAAGCCTTACAGAAAAAACGCAATCTCAAAAACAGTCAAAGTAATTCAAAATAAAAACAAACATCTAGACTTTCTAAAGGAAGAAATCAAGTTTAAATGAATTGAACACCAGCTTCATGATGAGTTTTTATAGGGGAGATTCACTATAAAACCCAATATAGGAGCCCAAATTATAAAAAAACCCTATATGAAATGGACTTTAGAAACACACCCAAAGCCCATTTATAACATAACAAAAAGGCTTGTAACTTCTTTTAAATTACAAAACAGCCATTGATCTTTTAAAACAAACCCAACCCAAAAACCTCATAAAAAAGCCCAAAACACTTAATGGGGCATCAAAGTAATTTAATAATTAAAATTAAATTCAATAGGGCCAGCTGTCATTTTTTGGGCATTTTTTGGGTGTGTTTATAGAAATTAAATGGTGTAGGGTTTATTTATAATTTTAGTGCCAAGAATGGGTATTTGACTAAATATCTCTTTTTATAGTCACAAATTCAAAATTTTGAAGAAAAGTTAAAACAAGAAGTCTGTTCTGATTTAGCCAATGCCTTTTGGCATGGGAAACAACACATAGTCAGTCTACCCTATGTAAAAAAACTTTAATGAGATAAATGTCCCAACTAAGGCCAGACCAATTCAAATGAGTCAAGAAATTATGGAATTCTATAAAAAAGAAATTGCAAAATTACTTCAAAAAGGAATTGTTTGTACCATATCTGACCCCCCCACTCACATCATGACACGTGGAATGTGAACGAAGCTGAGACCAACTCGATGAGCCACGTCAAACGGTCAATTGGCACACACCACCGATTCATACACAGTCGTCTAAGCCACGGACTAAATTTTACTTATGTTGTTTTATTGAGTTTGATGACCGTGTATGAATCGGTGGTGTGTGCCGATTGGCCGTTCGGCGTGGCTCACCGAGTTGGTCTTAGCTTCGTTCACATTCCACGTGTCATGATGTGAGCGGGGAGTCAGATATGGTACAAACAATTCCTTTTTGAAGTAATTTTGCAATTTCTTTTTTACAGAATTCCATAATTTCTTGACTCATTTGAATTGGTCTGGCCTTAGTTGGGACATTTTTCTCATTAAAGTTTTTAACATATGGTAGACTGACTATGTGTTGTTTCCTATGCCAAAAGGCATTGGCTAAATCAGAATAGACTTCTTAATTGTTTTAACTTTTCTTCAAAATTTTGAATTTGTGACTATAAAAACTCATCATGAAGCTGGTGTTCAATTCATTTAAACTTGATTTCTTCCTTAAGAAACTCTAGATGTTTGTTTTTATTTTGAATTACTTTGACTGTTTTTGAGATTGTGTTTTTCTGTAAGGCTTTTTAAATTAGGTAACTCTGGTTTAGTTAAAAATTCAAACTTGACTTTTTCTCCCATGTGGATCGAAGTGACTCCATCATATTCTACTTGGAAAGGTTACAAGAGGGCTATGAAGGGTAGACCTAAGATGACTTCGTCAGTAATGTTTTTGACTAAAATGAATGAAGGTTTAAAGCAGATCTTGTTTCGACAGACATGGGCTTTTGGAATTTCATTATCTAAGCATAAAATGAAGAAATAGCCCAATACTTTAGGAAAAATTAGCTCATTATCTCAATAAAAATGGTGCATCACTTAGGAGGTTGGCCCATTCCCTTAATACACTAACCCATCACCTTAGGAAGGCTCAAATAGCCCAAGTGGCTTAGAAAATATCCAAAGAAGCTCCAGCACATGGTTTGAAATGAAACCACGATAGAAAACCAGGAGATGTTTGTATGCTCAGGTTGCTGGGAGGCTCTAGCACATGGGCAAAAACAAACCTCAAGGCAGATTGCTCAAAAAACCAGAGAATATTGGCGTGTGTAGGAGAAAAGGCAGCCTTCAGACCAGCCAAAGTTACCTATCTCCTTCCTTTACCAGATCCTACCATGAAATAGGGGAGGAAAAGATGAGAGATGATAACCAAAGATAAGAAATCACCACTGAAAAGCCTAGAGCTCCCAAAACCCTGTTTTGTGCAATTGGGCAGAGATAATTTCACCAAATAGGATGAGTCAAAGGAAGAGAAGAGAAAGGAGAGGAAAGACTTGGCCAAATTGGATAGAAACCATTAGGGTTTCTTGGGAAGAAGGAGCTTCCAGCGCCTATAAAAGGACGCTTCTTCTACCCAGCAAAATCATCATCCAGAGTGCGACCAAGCTTTGTCAAGCAACTGGAAATTCACTCAATCCACAACTAGAGAGCAAGCTTCCTCTCTTACTTCCAAAACCCAGCTATTTGAATTTATTACAAAGTCACAGGAACCAATATGAACTTCCAAGCCCTTAATAAAAGTCCAAAAGACCAAACCTTGCTTATTCAAAGTAGTAAAGCCGATGCTAATATAAGAGTTTCCCATACAATTAAGTGGTCAGAAGTCATTCTACCCCTAGATTGGACACTAACAACAGAAAATCAACCCACTCCCATTTAGCATAGTTTAAATTATCTATATGTATAAAGCAAAAGACAGAGAATGGTGAAATATTCAAAAACCCCGAATATGCCCTTTGTTAAACAAAAAATTAAAAGCACACAATTTTAATTAAAAGAGGGTGAAATAGTAAAACACTATTGATTTTAAAAATTAAAAAAAAGAAAAAAGAAAAAAGAAAAATGGAGTCGTGCTGTACAAAATAGAGTCGTGCTGTGATGTGCTTGACTCAAAGAAGAAGAGTTGAAGAACATGGAGAAAAATTCCTCAGGTTCAGAACCCATGAAGCTGGCGGTTTCCACAATTTCAGAACCCATCACCACCATGTTACTTATATTTTCTTCCTCCACTTTGCTGGCACCCTTTTCTGCTTCAGAAATCCGAATCGCGAGTAACCACTCTAGAACACCGAGTATAAAGACTAGTCAGACCCAAAAACCCTGCTTTCTCATTCCGCACCACACCTACTACCCTATAACTGAAGGTAAAACATCAGTTTTTTTGTATTAATGCATGTATTTTTCTGATATTTCATTCAAGTTGTGAGTTCCATCAAATTTTGTATGTTTCAGGAGAGGTTATACACCATTCACCATTAGAGAAAGCACCAGCAAGCCCAAGGCTTATAATTCATGGTCGCCAACTCTTGAAGCAGTGAGTTCCAAATCTTCTGCTTCTTTAAATATTGTGGGTTTGCATTAGGATTTCAGTTACTTGATGTGGATTTCCCTATTCTATTTTCTTCTAAATTTTTAATTATTGATATGGGTTTCAGTTACCGAAGCTGTTCTCAACAGCGTCTGTTCTTCTTGCGGGAAACCATGCCGATCCAAAATCGTTAGTCCCTACTCTTTGTTTCTCTCTTGAAATTCAATGGTTTTTGTCTTCACTCTGAATTTGCTCATTTGATAACATAATGTAGAAAATAGATCTAGAAAGTTGGGACAAAGTAAAATTGAAACCTCCACCATTGACAATTTAATATTGGGAGGTGTTGCATCAGATTTGGTTTTTTTCTTAACATAAAAATATGATAACATAATGTGGAAAATTGAATGAATTTCTTAATGAAAGAATTGGGCCAAGTTATAAGTTTTGTTAAGATTTCATGAAATCGATAAGTAGGCCTTGTTATTGGTTTCTAAGGCCCAATGCTTCCATTACACAAAACCGAAACCGAAAAGCCACAACATCCTCTTCCATTACCAGAAAAGGCCCAACCCATAAGAGATTGTGAAATAGCCCGCCAAAAAAGCTTGCTGTGAACGCTAGAGAAAGAGAAGCCAAGCCACTCCTCCCTCCACACTCCAAACTCCCGCTACAAAATTCCCCCTTCCTTCCCCTTCTCTTTACAGTTTCAAACGCATTTCTCCAAATTCCAATGGCAAGCAAGCTTAAAGTAGAAGAGCTCCGAAATGAATTGGCCCAACGTGGTCTCACCAACACCTGAAACAAACCCACTCTGGTCAGTCTGGCAACAACCCCTATCTCCCTCTCTCTTCTCTAGGAAGAAGAGACTTTGACCAACTATTGATTTTGAGTTCCTGCAGGTTCAGAGGCTTGAGGCCGCTCTTCGCCAAGAAAACAAGCAGCCCACCGACGCAAGTGATGTTTCAGCTTCAATTGTTATTAGAAAGAGGGGAAGACAATCAAATGAAGATGGAGAGTCAACTGGGTCCGAGAAAATCAAGGCCACCGACGAGTTCCAGGACATGAGTGTAAAGCAATTGCGCGAACAAGCCACTCTTCGTGGAATTTCGGCAACTGGGTCTAAAAAAGAACTGCTGGAGAGGCTTTCTGAAGATTCAGATGCATTCCTCTAGGTGGAGGTATGAGCTTTCAAACTCTGATTGGTTGCCAAAACAAGATACAAGGCCCTTACACATCCCGTGACATAGCAATCAATGAGTTTAAACAGAAATTCTATGACAAAACCAAGAATGATTGGTCCAATCGTAAAATGTTCGAGTCTTTCCCGCACCACTATATGTGGCTAGAAATGGATTACAACGAAGAGGAAAAACAATTGTCTGTGAGTATCCACAACTTTTTGCTTATCTTTGCATAATTTTCAGAACGCTGGAGATACTCACAATGCCCTGAAGATATTCTTGGTTGCAAATTACTAAGGACCTGTCTCTTCAAAGAAAAAATACGATAAAGAAATAGGAGATCCTGTTGGTAGCAAGACAATATTGAATTGTATTTCCCATTTATGTTATATATTTCTCATTTTCAAAAGGTGTTTCATATTTCAATCTGGCCTCTCATAGCCTCGATGTGTAGGGGTCAACTGATGAGTGTCAGATGACCTCTGTGTGTAAACTGCAAAGGTGGATGTCTAGAAAAATACATGCGATAAAGGAAAACTCTTAAGACAAAGATTTATCAGACGCGCGCGATTAAAATATGAAACTGTTGAAACGGACATCTATATAAATACAATTGCGAAAATATTTATGAAACTTTGTAAGTCGCGCGTAAAGCACGTGATTAAAGAAAAAGCCTCTCGCACGCGCGGATGTGCGTGCAGGGAGGCTAATTTAAATTATATTCAACAATACTTAGACGGCACAGTTAAAATTAATTTTGGAAATCAACCCCCTCAAAAGTCTTCAGTCCAATTACACCAACTCCCAACACCCAGCCAGTCCCTAAGATATACTCCTGCCAGACAAAAGAAAAGTAACTTTAAGAAAACAACAGACAAAAGAAAAGTTGAATGCTGGAAATGTAAAAAAAACATGGTCATTATGCTAATGAATGTAAAGTAAAAGACACGATAAAGCAATTTGTTTGTACCATATCTGACCACCCACTCATGTCCTGACACGTGGAACACACTCAGTCCACGCAGACCAGCCCAACCGGTCATACTGAAAGTCCGCTCGGCATGATGTACCGATCCTCGGACCTAGTACGCACCACCAGGCATCTCTGCCAACCTTCGGCATCACCTGCCGACGGACCAACCGTCACATCTTACCGATTCTGACAGACCACCTCAAGATTCCTGCCAGAACTTGTCAGAACGACGTGTCAACCTCCTAGGGCACCCCCACGAGTCCCACATCGAAATTAAGTACTAAGAGCTTCCCAACCACTTCCTATAAATAGAACCCCTTGGCCCAGCCAAGTGGTAAGACTTTTCTAGCTTGACAAAAGTACTTACACTGTCAATAGAATTGCTCTTAAATACTAACTTTGGCATCGGAGTGCCTTCGGCAGGTACCACACCGGTATCCTCTCCAAAGCTCGGATTCGACCCCCGCTCGAACCTTCGGCGATCACGGAAGAAGGCCACTCCGGTGCTTTGTCTTCAACACCTGTAAGTTAGCCTAAACTCTTTATCTGTTCAGATTTAGTGCGAACACAATTAAAAATCACCGACGAAGAAAAGGCCCAATTAATTAAGGTGTTAGAATTAAGAAATTCTGAGTCTAGTGAAGTTGAAACAATAGTAACAAGCTCAATAGATTATAGTTCCTCAGATTCCCAATTAAGTTCCCCAAAAGTCCAATTTGGTTGTAAATATAAGTGCTGTAATGTCCTAACTAAGTCAATACAGGTCCTTACGAAACAAGAAGAGCAAGAAGAATTATTAATTGATTTAATCAGTAAAGTAGAAAATCCAGAGTTAAAATCTGAATATTTAAAGAAGTTAAGAAAAGTCATTGGTCAGGAAGAAACGAGTCAACACATTTCCTCAAAAATAAGTCTAAATACTAATTTAGAAAAATTTAACCAAAGAAAAGAAGTAACTTTACAAGATTTACAAATGGAAATAAAAATGGTCAAAAAGGAGATAATAGAATTAAAACAAATGAGTAACAAGTTACAAAATGAAAATTTCGAAATTAAACAAGACTTAATTAATTTAATGGAAAAAAGAAATTCTAATACTAAGAGTCAATCTAGAAGTCCAACAAATTCTAAAGATGAACCCTCAAGCGATGATAAAGCTATTAATTTGATAAAACAAATAAATTTTAGAAAATGGTACTCTAAAGTAACAATTTTTATAAAAAATTTCGAGTTAAACACAGTAGCTCTTTTTGATTTAGGAGCCGACCTTAATTGTATACGAGAAGGATTAATCCCCACCAAATATTACAAAAAGTCAAAGGAAACGTTAGGAACTGCCTCTGGTAAACCACTCCAATTAAATTACGAAATTCCAAAAGTCCATGTCTGTCAAAGTAAGATTTGTTTCAAAACCTCTTTTGTTTTAGTTAAAAATATTACTGACGAAGTCATCTTAGGTTTACCATTCATAGCCCTCTTGTATCCTTTCCAAGTAGAATACAGCAAAGTCACATCTACCCATATGGGGGAAGAAGTCAAATTTGAATTCCTAACAAAACCAGAGTTATATAACTTGAAAGCCTTACAGAAAAATGTAGTTTCAAAAACAGTCAAAATAATCCAAAATAAAAATAAACAACTAGATTTTCTTAAAGAAGAAGTCAAATTCAGAAGAATTGAACAACAACTTACTGATAAGTCTTTGCAGTCACAAATTCAAAAATTTGAAGATAAGATAAAGAAAGAAATTTGTTCCAACCTACCTAATGTCTTTTGGCATAGGAAACAACATGTTGTAAGTCTTCCTCACGTCAAAACCTTTAATGAAAAACACATTCCTTGTCACATCCCGGATTGGCTCCGCCGTAGCACGATATTGTCCGCTTTGAGTATCCCTCTCTGCCCTCACGGTTTTGTTTCTAGGAACTCACGAGCAACTTCTCAATGGGTCACCCATCCTGGGATTGTTCTAGCCCCAACTCGCTTAACTTCGGAGTTCCCATGACTCTGAAGCCAGTGAGCTCCCAAAAGGCCTCGTGCTAGATGGAGGCGGGCATGCACATATAAGGCACATCACCCCCTCTCCGTTGGTCGATGCGGGATGTTATAATACACCCCCCTTAGGGACCTGAGGTCCTCGTCGGCACACTCGCACCACATGGTAGAGTAGCTCTAATACCAAATTGTCACATCCCGAATCGGCTCCGCCGTAGCACGATATTGTCCGCTTTGGGCATCCCTCTCTGCCCTCACGGTTTTGTTTCTGGGAACTCACGAGCAACTTCCCAGTGAGTCATCCATCCTGGGATTGCTCTAGCCCCAACTCGCTTAACCTCGGAGTTCCCATGACTCTGAAGCCAATGAGCTCCCTAAAGGCCTCATGCTAGATGGAGGCGGGCATGCACATATAAGGCACATCACCCCTTCTCCGTTGATCGATGCGGGATATTACAATCCACCCCCCTTAGGGGCCTGACGTCCTCGTCGGCACACTCGTACCATGTGACAGAGTGGCTCTAATACCAAATTGTCACATCCCGGATCGGCTCCGCTGTAGCACGATATTGTTCGCTTTGGGCATCCCTCTCTGCCCTCACGGTTTTGTTTCTGGGAACTCACGAGCAACTTCTCAGTGGGTCACCCATCCTGGGATTGCTCTAGCCCCAACTCGCTTAACTTCGAAGTTCCCATGACTCTGAAGCCAGTGAACTCCCAAAAGGCCTCGTGCTATCCATTGGTCGATGTGGGATGTTACATTCCTACTAAAGCAAGACCAATCCAAATGAGTCAAGAAGTCATGGAATTTTGCAAAAAGGAAATTGTAGAACTACTTCACAAAGGAATAATCCGTAAAACCAAGTCACCTTGGTCCTGCCCAGCTTTTTATGTTCAGAAAAATGTTGAATTAGAAAGAGGAGCTCCAAGACTAGTCATTAATTATAAACCTCTTAATACAGTATTAGAATGGATTAGATATACAATCCCCAATAAGAGAGATTTAATCAATAGATTAGATAAAGTAGTCATTTTCTCTAAGTTTTATATGAAGAGTGGATTTTGGCAAATTCAAATTCAAGAGTTAGATAAATATAAAACCACTTTTGTAACCCCTTTTGGTCACTATGAGTGGAATGTCATGCCTTTTGGTCTAAAAAATGCACCTAGTGAATTCCAAAATATAATGAATGAAATATTCAACCCTTTCAGTGATTTCTCCATAGTTTATATTGATGATGTCCTTATTTTTTCCCAATCAATAGAACAACATTGAAAACATTTGTATAAGTTCCTTCAAATAGTCAAGAAAAATGGTTTAGTTATCTTAGCAAAGAAAATCAAACTATTCCAAACCAATATTAGATTTCTAGGTTTTAATATTCTTCAGTCACAAATCAGCCCAATTGATCGAGTCATCCAATTTGCTAATAAATTTCCAAATCAAATTCTTGATAAAAGTCTACTTCAAAGGTTTCTAGGATCTCTTAACTATGTCTCTGATTTCTATCAAAATCTGAGTATATGTTGTGTGGTTGACTTTGTTTTTCTAAAAAAAAGTATTAGTTTTATTATGCCCCTTTTTGTCATTATACATAATAAAAACACTTCTAATAAAAAATTACTAAACACTTTGATTACTCACATCACTTTTTCAAATTTCATTAACCAAATGCCTAACTGCTTTATTTCACAACTGATTATTCTCACAGAACAGTATAATCAAATTTTTTTTTTTAAGTACAGCAATGACAAACTAACCCTAATTCACAATTCAAGAACTTATCTTTTATGCCTATCTCTTTTCTTTTTTTAAGTGGCGGATCCATGAATTTTTCAGGGGAGATGCAATATTTAAAACGCTAAAAATTTACAAAGGGCTCAAGTAAGGCCCTGGGTTCAAGTCCTAACATTCGTGTAGTGTGTTAAAAAAATAAGGCTAAAAATTCAAAAGAAAATACAACCAAATGCCCTTAAAATTTAACCAATACTAATGTCACTCATAATTAAAACAAATAAGAGTTTTACGTCTACAACTAATTGATTATAGTCTATATGGATATCAATTAATATGAACAAAATCATTGTCATTGACACAATTAGTTTACCAAAATTCATATCAAATATGAATAAAATCCATGTCAATTACATGATTAATCTAACAAAAGTCAATACCAATTAATCTAACCAAAAGCACATGTAAATTGGAGGTCATGAAATAAAAGTACACATGATTAAAAGTTTGGGGTAATTTTCGGTGAATTTTTTGGCACACATATGAGTTTTTAATGAATTTTTTAAGTTAGGCCAATTAGAAATAGACATGTGTCGGTTTGCTATTGGACCATTTAAAAAATAATCAAAATCAGAAGCGCTGACGGTCTTCTTCTTCCTTGAACTGTGCCTCTGCAACTTAACTTCAAATATTCTAGACAAATTTAGAAAATTCATAACTTTGGTTGTGGAGCTCCGATTGATGAACTGTTTTCTCCTACATGCTCGTGAGATCGAGCCCAACAATATAAGGTAAATGTTCAGGGTCTCACAATGCAGAAAACAATACAATGCCTTTGAGGTGTTTAGTCGAACAATTGGTGGGCACTAGCAAAGGGGCAAATTCTAGCATCCCCAAGGAAGTTTCCGGCGAGGGGAGGTGCAGTTGCACCTCCTTGCGCCTCTGTGGATCCACCAATGACGGTATGTCACGGTACGGTATTGAGCTCGTACCGTTACCGATACCGGAAATTAAAACCAGTATGGTATGGTATGAGATTATCGTTTGCCAAAGTTGGTACCGTACCATACTGTGCCAAATCGGTATCGGTATGGTATCGGTACCAAAATGATACAACTAAAAAATGAACCAAATCAATATTCAACATATTCATTCATCAAAATAAGTGGCATGCTTGGTTTATTTTTACATAAAGATTCTTGTTCTTATCTATAAACTCTGTCATAATACTCCTAATTTAAGTCCAATGTCGATTGAGCAGTTCATAAAACACACAAACCATAAAACATGATGCTGTTTATAAAACAGACAAACCGTAAAACAGACATCTTATAATCAACTGCATAATTATAGAACCACAAAACAGACAAACAATAAAATAGACATCTTATAATCCATTGCCACTTTTTTTTTTCCTTTCTGAATCTCCCCCACCAGTCAATACTCAATTACTAGCATTTAAGTCCTCAGTAGAAATACATGACCACAAAACACACAAACCATAATTCGGTACGGTACGGTATTAACCGGTACCAAATATTTGATACCGCTATCATACTTACTCTATTGGTACGGTACAATACGGTACCGAATATCTCCCCATCCCAAATGAAACGGTATGAAATTGGTATGGTACGATATAGCTAGTATACGATTTTGGTATTTCGGTTTAGATGCCCACCCCTAGATTACCTTATAAGTAATAATTACTAAAGATAAAAATAATAAATATATTTTAATGATTAAATGCGACACAACAAAATCCGTCTTTTAATGCATATGCATGTATGGGAATTAACAAACAAGCTTCCATATACAACCAAGAGTGGATAAGAAGCCCCATAAATTAATATATATATATGTATTATTAAGTAGAAAGAAAAATATCACATACATCTTACCAACTCAAGCTACTAAACTTTTTGCATCATATTACAACTTTTATTAGACTATCCTTAACACGTGGATGTCCGCACGGTAATAACGTCCACATAGAAGAAAATATATATCCTAATTGATGGCTAATTTATTTGTGCATAATCTTCTTGTATTGATTGGCTTTCTCTTACATTGCATCCAATGTGCTCACATACCAAAACGTCTATATTGATTTTCATATCTTCTGCATTGTAAGAGAAATAAATCTTCTTGCAATTGTTCCAGGTACATGAACCGTGAAAAGGTACTTACAAGGGATCTTAGAAAAATAAAGCTTTTTACTGATTTTGAAGGTCACAGTTACATACAGCTATACAAAAGCGTACGCAACACTCCCTGAACCAGTAGCTTTAGCCTAGAATCACTAGTGTACTTGTCTCAGTTTGTGTTTTTATGTCTCAGAATATGAACGTTTAGTTGAGGGAGAGGCATTCAGACAGAGGGAAAGAAAAGTGGAAGACAGGAGAAATAATCCCCCCGAATACTGCCGCTGAATTAGTACAATCCGAACCAACAACAAATGACACGAAAATTAATATTACAATCTTCATTTGCTTTAATGTAAGGCCTTAAATGTGTAATTTCATACTTGTAGACACTGAAACAGCAAATGAGGCTTAGGTTAAGCTTTAACCAAGATGACAGTATTTAGCTATTCAAATTAGTGGTTAGCCGTTGGAATTGCTTTGAAACAAGTTGCGCCAGTTGTTGGCTAAAGATTTATTATATGAAACACATACATGACATACATAACATGCTTTGTTTCTGGTTCAAATTGATGTTAATTATAAGTGTTTCCTACTAATTTGGAGGGTTGGTCTGGTATATTGTTCTCTACCGTTGCTTTTATTTCTGCTAGCTCTACTTACTGTCTGTGGAGAAACACTATATGCCTAGCTACATTTGCATGTTTCACTAGGCTTTTTAAACGACTATATAAAGTAAAATGCTTAAAGAATTATTGAGAACAAAAGCATGTACCATGTACAATAATTTGCGCCGAAGAAATTTGTGGAACTGTGTTATATTCCAAATTTGCAGGCACTTTACTTGGCTTTCAACCAGAATCTTGCTACAAAAGAAACTGAACAAATAATTACTTGAATTAAGAAGCTAGAGTTCAATTCTCATCCTTCCTCTCTCTAAAGATATCTTTAGAAAAATATCTTGTACACGGCCGTTGTATCGAATCGATTTTCAAGCCAAAGGTAGGCCTCCTTTGGACAAAAAGAGCTCAAGGGGACATCAAACTTTGTTGTACAATTGTTCTGAAGGGAATGTTGAGGGTAACAAATCTAAAGGACTCTATATGCTCTTTAAAAATTATAATATACTTGCACATCCAAACAATTTAACTATTAACCTTAGTTTATTTAACAAGCTCAAAAACCAAGTTGCAGATTGCATATCAAAAGGCAAGGCAACCTGAATTTTTCTTAAAACCAAGTTGCAGATTGATTGCAGAAATGGAAAAGATTTGGTGATTTTATAATCATTGATAACAGATTATTGTACATTAACTTACTAATTATCATTGTCGGACTTAACACTAGTGTTATTTATGAGAGCATAATGGTAGTGTAAGTCCGACAATGTTAGGCATAATATGTACTTATGGAGAAATTATAGAATGATACGATATTACCACGTCAGCATATAATACTCCCACTCAAATATGACCATGTGTCCATTTTATAAAAGAAATTAATTATCATTTCACAGCTGGACTTTTTAGTTTAATTCTTAACTTTTGAAATAAAATTAGAAAATAAAAAATAAAAAAGAGAATTCCCTAATAGCCAACTGTCTCCTAACCCAACAACCCTAATCCCAACTACCTGCTATGACGGCCACCCTTCTCCTTCCACTATCTTCACCCCTCGTACTAATTGTAGACGGGGTTTTAGAGGAAGGAAGATTAAACTGGTATTGATGATGATGAAATGGAGTAGTCTTGATAATTAAAAATTGGTTCGTTGTTGAGGGTCTTGATCTGGGTCTGAAAACATTCCAAGGTGGCAGTGGGTTGAAGCTGGTGGTGGAATTAACATTGTGTAGTCATGAGTGAATTTAGAAAAATAATAATATAGGGGAATTAAGGAAGATGATGATATTATTGGGTTTGGATGTTGATGGTTTTCATGAGGAGCGGCGATGGCAGTGGTGAACAGAAAGAGAGAAGGGAGGAAGAGGAAGAGAGAAGGGTGGTTGTGGCTGCCATGGTTTTTCTTCGTTTAAGTTTTCCTTTTTCTAATTTTATTTCAAAACTGAAGAATTAATAAAGTAAAAAGTCCAGTTGTGAAACAATAATTAATTTCATTTATAAAATGGACACATGGCCATATTTGAATGAGAGTACTATACGCTGACGTGGTACTACCGTATCATTCTATAATTTCTCGTACTGTTATGAGAGCTTTAATGGACAGACAAATACTTAATACATTTATTATGGTGATTCACAAACTAGATACAACTTGTTTGAATAAAATAACATTATAATACACTAACGGAGCTTAGGCATTTCCAGCTGGGTTTACAGTTAAGGTTGGACATCAGATTCTGACGCAATGTTCTTGTGTTTTCTGTCAATGAAAGCAGCAGCTTTGTCGTCAATGCCGGGCTCAGCTACCCACCGACCTCTGTCCTGCACACTATGCCACACCCTTCCTACACTCGCATATGAATCCTCCACCACAAGGGAGGATATGGCTAACATGTCACCTCCCTTGCGAGGCCTCCTCGACTTGAACAAACTGAAGAATGAGGAGGAGGAGGATGTTTTCTGCCTGTTGTTGCCTCCCATAACTCTTTTTCGACACAGAGATATTAAACAGAGGCTTAAAGAGATATTGAGATGAAGAAAGTTCAAAGGTTACTCTCTTTGGTTTGTAGTGGCATAAGGGAGCTGTTGTGTATTTATAGTAGGGTGGAGAACCTTGGAGGATTCAGAAAGCCAAGGAAGTAACGGGTGGTTGAGATCACAAATAAGACCAGAGAAGAAGAAAAAAAGAGCATATTTCCTATGGTCCTCTGCTTTCTCTATTGACCAAAACAGACTTGAAGACATTATTGGCACTTTTATTTTTCTCAAGTAGTGTCAAAAAGTTGTCTTTTTCTTCAGAAAATAGCTTTGGTTCATGCACGGTTAGGTACTTGTAGAGTTTTTATTTTTATTTTTAAAAGGGTTTCCTTGTTCCAAAAAAAGAAAGAAAATAAGGATTCTTCTGGGAAGGCATCAGAAAGAAAATAAGGATTCTTCTGGGAAGGCATCAGATGGTGTGCATTGCTCAGAAAGTCAGGTTTCCTTTTTAGGCAACATTGCATGCAAGCTGTCTAGCTAAAAGCTATCTGAAATTTTACTTCACTAATAAAACCCAGAGTTTGGCACCCCCCCAACTTTTATTCCATCTTTTCAAGTCACTAAAATAATATGGTTTCTAAGCTGTTAATCACATTGATTAACTAAAGTCCATACAACATTAAATTCTTTAGGCGCAGAGCATCACATGCTTGAGTTTTTTTCATGATTGTTGAAAGGGATTTTGGACCAATCTCACTTTTGTCTATTGGTTCTTCAGTTCGGGCTTAAATTTGAGTCTTTCACTCCTTATATTGATTCCAATTACAAATTAGTAAATATGCTATAAATAAATAAAAGATTCCAGAAATTGGGTCAGAACCCTATGGAAGTTACTGGAAATACCCATTAACCTATTGTTGTTTAAATATGGGTGATGTGTGAGTTTTTTTTGTGTGGTAATGTTAGATATATTTGTTGCTAGCTTGGTAGTATCTGGGTAAAGGTAGAATTAGGAAATGGAATTGACATCTTCAATCTATGAAATCTTTGATCGTTATGCTCTTAGTTTTGACCCATAATTCCTTTTAGTTGTTTGTTACTATGATTTGTCTTACTGCTTAAGCCTTGGCGTTCTACGTTCATAATGTTTTACCACTGAGTCAATAAAATCTGGGATTAAAAACCCAAAATTAGGAGTTGGAAAACAAGAGGAAGATGATTATTTTACAGCGAAATAAAATTATCTCAACCTAAAAATTCATAAAACACAAAGAAAACAACAAAATTGAGAACGAAAACAATTGATTCATTCGAAAGGCACCTTTGATTTTCTTTTCTTTTTTTTTTTTCTAAAAAAATGAACCGCAATTAGGTCAAACAGGGATGACGAACAATTTATTTCCAAATTAAAAACGGTTGGCAACCTATCTAATCATGGTTGAACTGAATTACCATTAACATACAAGGTTTTGTGCAGAAAGCCTAACAAGGGCAAGGGCGATCAAATGCAAACACAAAGTATAAAGAATTCTGCATCACAAAACAAGATAGTGTCAGTAATACCAGTGAACGTATATCCGCTTGCAATTAAGATTGTCAATACATATCTCACTACTCATAAATGACATCCAACATAAATTTGTTTTAGAAAAGCAGTAAATCTAAATAGCTCAACCTCCGTCACATTAAAGATACACTGTGGCCAAAGTTTCTGCATTTGTTAGATTGGTCGTCATTTCCCCCTGGAATTTGGAAAAGATATTGTTAGAGAGAGAGAGAGAGAGACAGAGAGACAGAGAGACAGAGAGACAGACACACACACAGAGTTTCAATTGACTTACGTGTTCATCATCAGAGTTATGTTATCTCCTTTCAGAAGAATGCGTCCTGAAAAAATTAAAACAAAGCAGAAACAATTTAGAGATTGCACAAGCTTAGGTTAGCAGAAGAGCGAAAGACGAGGAGACTCACCCAATGACTTTCTGGTTTTTTTCTTGATGCTAACTTCTTCGGCCTCATCAAGAACCAAATTCATATACTCATCAAAACCCTAAAAACACAGATGACCACCAAAGAATTTAAGACACTATGGTCAGATATATCTACATATAATACATGCTGACTTAAATAAGGGGAATATACAAAGATTGAGAAAGAGAGGAGAAAGTACGCATATATGATAATGCAAATTACATCATTGCTATTTCAGCTTCTCATTTATGACAATTGTTTGTTGGAGAAATGGAAGACTATAAAATATGCAACTAGCTCATATGTGAAATATGGAGATAATCAAGCAGAGCAAACAAATCCTCAACCAGTTAGAAAATTAGGAATAGTTAGGTTCAAGCCATCACATACAAGGCATCACAAAAGGAAAGGTAAAATTGTGTTTGTAAGTACATTAAGAGAACAAGTCAGACAATGTAAAATTCAAACTTCCGGGATATCCTGCTGTTTACATTGTTTCTTACTTTTTCCACTTTTCTACCTATTTTCCCATCTTCATCAATGACTAACATCTTCATCCAGCCACATAAAGCTGAACTTCTAGCACATTCATAACATTTAGACCCACAATTGAAGGCATGTATGACTAGTTTTGTCCATTTGGAGAAATTGAAATTCTAAAGGGCATAATCCAAGTCCACTTGTAAAAAAAATGTGGTTTAAAATGAAGTGTTAGTAGAGATTCTAGAGAATGGCAATAGGGAAGAAGGAAAAGTTTGAAAACCCAATACGAAATCAAGGCTTTGAAATGTATTCCCTGTACTAAAAGTCTTATGATCTAGACCCAGCTGGTTTGTGGACTATAATTTGAACCTGGACATGGTTACAAAATTGGAACTAAATCTGTGACGTTTGAACAAAAGTCCCTTTCAAAAAAGCACTCCATACTCTTATTATGCAAAGTCCTGCCAAAGTCTTTACCAGAACAGCGTAGAAGCATGTCTCAACAAGGGAAACATGTTTTACCAACTGACCGATACTAACTGTTCGAAAACTAATAATCTCCCAGATCAGAAGCTTCCACATTTTTCTTTTGCATATCTTCTACTTTATTTGGCAAACTAGTTTTCCACTCAAATACGATAATCAATCATAGCAGATGGTCATACTTCCGCACCCTCATTACACAAAATACAAATTCCTCCAAGGAAAAACCCTCCAATATTCTTAAGATCTACCAGATAATGCAGTACTAATTCAACAGATATAGATGTTTACCCAAGTTATTTTAAATGCATGATTCAGTCATTCCACAATGCACCTCCAGTTATGTCTTTAAAATCAATAAGAACCCAAATCTTATTCAACAGAACAGAAGCTAAAAGCCTAAAACTACATGTTATCCAATACTGTGTAATCTCTACAACAAATAATGTATAGTAGAACGTTCATATCTTTTTTGAGCTCTTTAGCTACAGTGGAGAGTGTATGGCAAAAAATAAAGCTCCACAGACTCCCTATCCTCCTCCCTGTTTTAGAAAAAAACCTTTTGTCTTTTTACATGTAGAGAATGAAAGTGATAAGTAGTGAGCTCTCTATTTATTACTTTATACTTTTACAAGCGCGCTTGAGTTTGTACCAAAAGTAAATTGTTAGGTTTTGAGTTTGACTCTTCCTAAAAATCCTCATGTTTACGGGTAAAATCCAACCAACAATAGAATACTTAAATTCAACACTAATTTTATGACAGTTAACACTGACTTTTAAGCTTAATCATATGGGGAAAAAAGACATTTGATTCCCAATATGGGCAGATCAATTAGAGAAGATAAATTATTATCAATACGAAGAAAAAACAAAGACAAAGAACTCAATTTATGCTAATAAGCATCCAGCAGCATTAACAAAATAACACTAAAACCCTAGTGGAGCCTAATAAAAATTTCGTTTCAAAATAAAAAACAAAACAAACTTACAATAATTCGGCCTTCAATCCTGAGGTCCTTTTGCTCAAAGAGCCAAATCTGAATGCGAGCTTTCTGTATAAAATAAAAAAATAAATTCAAAAAAACCACCCGGGATGCGAGCTTTCCGAAACAAACCCAGATGAAAAAATCAATCAAATAGAGTGACAAGGATGACTTACACTTTGAAGGAACCTGAAAATCAAGTTCTGCAGCAAAAACCCCGAAAGAAAAAAGAAGGAAATGTGTCAGTGAATCATTAAAAAAAAGGGGGAACAAAACAAAGATGAGGACGATGGAGAAAGAAACGTACAATGGGTTGGGTCATAATCCTCTGAACTTTGGTGCTCGCCATGGCTGCGAAGTTCAGTGGGTTTTGGGGTTACAGAAAGAGGTTTTAGTCGAAGAGACTTTGAAGAAACCCTAGCGACCTCAGGTCTTTCTTTTTGCTATAATACGAACGAAAACTCTGTGGTACAGAGAAGAGACGCAGAGGAGAGCGGGAGAGGGAGAGAGAGAAGAATAAACGCAGAATGTTTGGGAGGGAGAAGAGTAGAGACGCAGAGAATGAGAGAGAGAGAGAGAGGAGGAGTTGGCGGCGCAATCGAATCATTTGGCTGTATGAGTACGGTCACTTTTGGAACCGTTAGATTTAAACAATTTTGATCCAAAGGTACAGAATAAGTTAATAAAAACACCCAAAAAACCCCTTCATCAATTGACTGTGGTGAAGATTGGGAGGGGACCCAGGGGGTTGTGGGTCTTCGGGCTACATGAGGGTGGGCCTCGCGCAGCAGGGGTGGATACGGTCCGAATCCTCTGTTCTCACTTAAAACGGGAACTATAATTGGCCAAAATTATAGTTTGGTTCGATTCTTGACCAAAATTTAAAGAAACAAATACATAATAAAATCTTAAATTACAAACCAAACAAAAGAACAAATATACAACCAAATTTCAGAAAAATAATACATCAACATAAACATCACAAGATCCCCACTCTCACTTTGCAAAGCTTGGAAAAATGCTTCATTCCGCTTCATGTGCACAAATGGAATTCAAAGCAACCATACTAAAAAAACAACTATATTCATGTGTATACTTGTTGACAATAAAATGAAACAAGAAACACTCTCAAGTTTTCATATTATAAAACATACATAAACATATATCTTCAACACAACAACATATATATCCTCTAAGACATACCTCAAAGCAATAACCATATTGAAAGAACATGTGATGTAGTTTCATTGGAAGGTAGTAGGAGCTGAATTGGTTGGTGCGGATCGCCTCTTAAGATCTACAAAAATATAAACATAAAAACAGAAATCACACATACATCATTAAATTGAATTAATTGGTGTGGATGCAAGCTACATATTTCATTAAATCACATGAAAACATAAAATAATACATGTCTGAATTCATAAAATTTCATCTCTTGAATGGTTGGTTCGTACTGTAAAGAAGAGATGTCATCGGACTTTAACTAATTTTGAGCACAAATTAAGGTCTCCACAATGTTAGGAGTCAATCAAGCACAAAAGTAATAGACTACTCAACCACTCATGCTAAAGCATGATTTCAAAGCTACAGTTGGATTACAAGCACATCTTTTGCAACAAGTACCAAACCCAGATATTTAACCCCATTCAATTTCCACCACTTCAAAATATCAAAGTTAGGAACCACATTTTCAATAGGATCGATTATGTACCTATCAATCTCATATTTCAATATCACTGTATCACTTACTTGAGATTCTTTTACCTGATCTTCCACCAATTGTCTTCATTTCCTTCCCTCTCAGTGCATGTGAGTGGTATTAGTATTACTAGTGTTGAGGCCCAAAATATCTCATGGAAGGTTTGTGCATATATTTAGGCCCAATGCATTATCGTGCTATAAAAGAAGCCTGGCCAGGGTACACGGAGGCCCATCAAATACAGCTACGAAGTGCCTATGCAAGCTTTGATATTCGTACCATACCAAGCGAGACTACAATTTGGCACATGGGGAGGTCATGGTACAAGTTTACTAATTCCACATGCAAACCTGTAAAGTTTAACAATGTCACATGCCCGAGCTCACTTAGCCCACTACTTCGTCAGGCATTATCTAACACAGTCCCAAGCCACTGCAATAGAGCATAGCCTAAGCATACTTAAGTACACCTAATCCATGTACGTACCTTCGTCTTTCATATAAAACAGTTTATATGATTATTTTCTTCTAAATTAAAAGTGGGAGTTTTTCACATAGAGGGATAGTAGTTCATGAAGATAAACATGGGAATTCCAAAGTTATCATATGACCTAACATTCATATGGAACTCTCAAGAAAAATGTAGTTTTCTTGAAAAGTGAAACTTAAAATAAAGTAAAAGGAAGTTTACTTGAATCCCATATATTGGGTGGTCATGTGTAGTGTATCTAACACATGTGGAATACTAGCTAGACAAAGGATTTAGTAGTCAAGAATGTCCCAAATATGCCTAAAAGGATAAAGGACAAAGATTTGAGGTGATGTGGAGACATCATAGATGACACATGTCCCATGAGTTGACAGTTAAGCTAACAGTCGCTTAAAGTATTGACATATACAACTATAACCAAGGTCCGTTATGAGTGATTAAAAGTTTTTTGTCTAGGACATTAAAAGTGATTTCCTAAACAACGCATGAGTATATCTTTTTAGCAAGATTCTGTAAAAGTTGTTTAGTTGCTAAATTGGAAGCTGAGAATGTATGTTCGGATAAGAAAAACCAATTCCATTTGAAATAGTTTTAACCATAATATGGCATTGATATGACTAGATACAATAACGATGAATTGGGGCAACAGCTCAAGCAAGAAAACAAGAGGTCTCATCAAAGCTCTAAAAACACACTAAGATAAATAAACTGTGATTAGAAGAATCATATGTTTGAAAGGATAACATGATTCTTAGATATGTTTCCATACTTGACATAGTACTACCAATATGTATATGACATCGGCTTCGATTCGATGAACATTGTTGTCCACTCGAAGGTGTTGTTTTAAATTTATAATACTTGCAAGTGCACGAATCGACTGTAGAATAGGCGTGTGTCAATGCAAGGTCGTTCCCACAGGGAGTATGTGAAAAAGATGGAAAACTAATCGAACCCAAGTTAATTCAATTGCTAACCTAGTTGATTCAAAATTGATTTATTGGTTGAAAAAAAAAATTTAATAAAGCATAAAAATTGAAAATGCAAATAAACTAGAGTAAGGTTTAAATGAATTAGAAAAATAACTAAGGTTTTAGATTCCACACCATTATTCCATAAAACTCTAATTAATTATCTAACAATTCCCATAGAGTAGCAACCTAGAAATCAATCTACTGTTTTCTCAAGATATATCAATTAAGCGTGTATTTTAATGAATCTTATGTAAATTCTCATTCCCTTCATAAGTATAAATTTTAAGCATCCTGTGTGAAAAAGATTATTTAATTACAAAGGATCAAAGAAATTTGTATATTAGTAATACAAAACCAAGGATGCATTAATAGCTTAACTTAAATTCTCAACTACCACAAATACATGATAGAATTGGTAAAAAGAAAACTAATTTGTTAATCATGCGAAGCCGAAATTATAAACATTGAAGAATATAATAGTTGGGAATTGAAAGATAAAAACTAGAACTTTATTTTAAAATGGTATTTCATCATTAACACAATTTAACTAGACATAAATAAAATAGCAAACTAAATACAAGATAAAAACAAAAAACAAAGAGGAGAAGGAAAAATTGCATCATCAACCCCTTGGTTCCTTGCGTCACAACTCCCCAAGGTTCTCTACAATTACATTGCCATTTTTCCTCTCCCTCTCTTTGGTGCCTAATTACTGCACCCTACTCTATTTGGTGTCACCACAAGAACTGCACTCTATGTATGACTTGGTTTTGAAAGCTTGGGGAACTTCTCTATTTATAGGCCAACATACTCAACAACAAGAAGCCACTAATCTTTTTTTAACTTAAATACAATGCCATTTCTCATTCTTTATTCTTCTTGGTACAGTAATCCTTTTTGGTAGAGTAATGCAGATGCTTCCAAATTTCACCTTAAGCTGCTTTGTCTTGAAACACTGCTTTGATTGGCTGCTCCAAAAATTCTATAAGAATTATAGAGGCATCTTCAAGCTCTTAGCTTCACTCTCCAATTGGCCTTGCACAAAAATTCCACCAAAAAGTAGTTTCCACTGAAAACGATTAAGTGCTCTGGAAAGATTTTTTGCTTCTTAGGTTTAAAGTCCCAAATTTCTTTTCTGTGATGATGCAAAGGAACACGGGCAAAATTAATAGTTTGCACCTTAGACAATTTTGGCTTTGTAATTCAATTTTTAGAAAACTTTTTATTTACTTTACATTTTGTGAAAAATAATCTAATTAGTTCAAATAGAATAAACTACAAATATAGATTAGGAATAACAAATATGCAATAAAATACCCTTATCAAACATCTAAGGTAGATGGCTATTAAACAAGTAAATGATTGACTTTAGTGTAAGTGGGAGATTGTTAGAAGTATGCCCTGAAAGCCAATCATTAAATGAAATCTTTCAAGGAAACTTTGTTTAAACCAATCATTTTGGTTAACACAAAAGGGCAAATATGTCAACACAACTAACGTTCCATGCATGACCATTGACCTATTTGACAAGTCCATAGATTTATGAGATAAGGAAAGTGATCTAAAGAGGTTAGATGCAAATGGACCTTTCCCTATAACTCAAACCAAATTTTCCCTCTCGTAGGATATTTCAACTAGGCATTGACGAACAGCAAAGACCGGTGCGCACTTTATTTGCTCAATTAAGAGGATGACTAGTCTCGAGTCATTCATTTGTGGACACTTGAGATAAGTGCGTAGGTGCTTTGCTAGAGAGTGAGTTCACTTAACGCGATCAAACTAAGGAATCTTGTATGGAAGTTCTACTAGCATGTCAAACAAGATTTCTTCAGTTGCAATAATGCAAGATTAATCCTTATACTTGAGGCACCATAGTTGCCTTATGGATGCTTAGTTGATCTTTGATGGTATCATAAGGTTGAGCTCATCTTTGGGCTCGATTCAAGATAACGTCAGGATCCTCAACAAGTCCATAGAGGCAAGTGACTGTACGACAAAGGATCTCAACTTCCAGTAAAAGGGAGAGAATGTTCTAAAATATGATTCAGGAATCTTCGGGCGGAGTCGGAGCACAATCGAGAAAGATCTTTCAATTGTGCTCATATTAAATCATATAGCCAATAGAGATCACGTTAGGGATTTGACATGCATTTGTATCCTATTAATGAGATCAAGAATGTTGTGAAATAGAGAAGGATCAAATTGCATTGTAATTCCAACTAAATGGGTTCTCCTAATATATTCTATATTAACTGGGTAACTGTGATATGTTGCTAGACGTCGCTCACAATTTGTGGAAGCTACGAGTATTTTCCATAATTGGGTCCTCACAAAGGGAGAATTAAAAATGAGAGTTTTTAATTCACAATCGATAAAAGAAAGAGTTCATGATAACCCATGACCTCGCTAATTAGAACCCAATGGATCGCACGGCCCTTAAGCTTACAATTTGGATAATAATGGAAGATGACAAGATCAACGGTTAAGTCAATTAATTAATTTGATTAATTGATTAAGAGAGAAAATTAATTAAAGAGTTAATTAATTACATTAAAATAGAATGGGACTTAGAATAGTTTGAGAAACTAAAGGCCCATGGGATTTTAGTAAAAGGGTCTTGAGAAGAGTCCAGTGGGACAAATTGGATCAAGAGGCCGAAGAGAAGGCCCACCACCCTATGCCATCCAAATGGAGAGAGAGGGAGAACCTTGATGGAATACTTGGGTCGTTGGACTCAAGTTGCTCTCCAAGTGTGAGTTTTTATCTATCTTTCCCTCTTTAATTTCAAGTATGGTAATTTATAATGCACATGAAGTCTTTGGACCTTAAGATCCTTTGAAAGGTTTTTGTTTTTAGGGTCCAGGAATTTGTTTAAAGTCTTTCATTGTCTATCAAATGAATTTTTGATAAATTAGATGTCTAAATGAACCTTGTTTTTTGAGAAAAACACAATATATCCTTTAAATGCTGCCCCTAATAAGTTGGAAATTGGAAATTTGTCTAACATAAAAGGAGAGCATAAATATCTCAATAAACTAACTTGCACCAAAACCCCTATTTCTGCCTACTGGCCAACTTTTCTTTTTGGTGTCGTGCAGTGCCAACTTCCCAAATGACGGCAGCTATGACCGGTTACACATGTCCCGAGACGATCATTGAAGCAATGGTTTTATATGTGGGTTCATTTCCCTTACTGGGTATTTTGTATTGTCACGATTTATGGCCTCTTGTTTTTGAGAAATTTTGCGATTTATGGCTTCTTTGGAGTTTCTCCTATCTTCCTTGACAAAATCTATTACATCCTCACATTAATCAAAGTGATCTCATGCATCTTATTTTTCTTTAATTGGTTTTGTCACCCGGAAAGGAGGTAATGGTGGAAGACCACTCGGTTGAGGTGGTGTTTGTTCTTGAAGTTGAGTTTGAGATTGAGTTTCAGGATTAGGTGTAGTAAGTGATAGTGATCAAGTTTTTTTTTTTTGTTTTGGTTGCTTTTGTGTCATAAATTAATTTTGACACATATTAGAAAACTATGGGCATTTTGAGACAGAAAACAAAAGTGTATTTACCTTGACCACCCTTTTTTTTTAATCAAAAGGAATAACTTCATTCATCATTTTCACCAAAGAAACGAGAGAAAGTTTACAAAAAGTAGAGGGTGTAATTATGGCCTCGTTAAAATCTTGCCATAAAACCCAACCCCTAAAGGAAAAAAAAAATCCGGTCAAGGGAAAAGAGTACCACTGCACCTTTAATAAAACATCCAAAACTCTACTCCTAAGTTCTATCCTTGTCTAATATTCAATTATTTAAAGGCTGTCGGTACGTACACTGCTCCTCCAACTCCATTCTCACAAAACCACCCGTAAACCCATCACCTTATTCTCATTCTCACTCTCCCTCCCTCAACTAAGTCTTTTACTCTCTCTCACTCACTCGCTCCCAAAAATACAAAATGGGGAAATACAACACCGTTTTTCGACATCCACGTTCAATACTAAATCTTTATGGAGGCTGTCTAAAACCACGATTCGTCCACAAGGGTAGGTGACAATCCACATCCACATCAACATGCATGATTACGAAAAGAAAGTTGAAGTGCTGGTGGACAAAGTCAAAGTTAATGAAGCAGCTGGAGAACTAGGCATCGTAGCGTCGACCAAAGAACTCGACATGACGTTGGGGTAGTGCTTCTCCTGTCTTATCTGGTTGGATGTGGTCGAATAGGAAGCATTGGGATGGGCCTTTGGAGGACTCCAAGCTAGTGTGCGAGATTGACAACAAAATGAACGACTTGTGGAAGGCGTCTCAAAACTCATCGAGTTTTTGTGGCACCAGAAAAGTCTGTGGGAGATGAGAAGGGCAAAGGTCAACACCGACATTGGTGTCAACGTTAACACCCCTGCCATTAAGGGCGCTAAAAATGACAACGCAACGGTAATGAAGGTCGGGCTTCGAAGTGGAGCAGCAGTGACTCCAGATACAGCAAATCTAGAAACAAAAAACTTAACACTGAGGCAAAGGGTAAGGGCAATGATCTATGTTGCATGGACACTCCACTAAGTCCAAGTGTCGGACACTCAGACACTCCTCAGATGCCCATGTCCAATGGTCAGCATCGTGCCCATGGTCAAGACACTCTCCGTACATGACCCAATTCATACTCAGGGTCAAATAATGTGTTAATTCAATTATAATTCATATAAAATTAATAAACTACATTTGAGAGGCTTGGAAAGCTTGAATTTCACTATCTAGTATTGTGAAATTGGAGTGTGGAAATCAATATTTTATTTAAAAAAAATATATAAGTATTATTATATATACATTTTTTAATTGTCGTGTTCCACTGTCCTAGTTTTTTGAGATTTGTTGTTTCCCTTTGTTCCCTTGTTCCCATGTCACTGTATCCGTGTCCGTGCAACATAGGCGATGATGAGGGTCCCGAAGGTAACGGTAATGAAGGTCGCACTTTGAAAGAGATCATTAGAGACTCCGGAGATGGCAAATATGGAAATGGAAAAAGTAATAGCGAGCACAAATCTTGTGTAGGAAAAACTTAGGTAATGATAGGTGATGACAAAGGTCCGACGACAATGGCGATGATGGTGCAGCTGGAGGTCCAACTCATGATGCTTACATTGGTGATAGCATCGAAAACTGGGAGGCCTTGACTGACATCATAAACAACCGTCTAATGGCTGGAGGGGATGAATGGTATGTTTGATGTTGGTTTTAAGTTTAGTTTTGGAATAAGTTTTGGATCTTCGATTTGATTTGCATAATTTTTCGTTGATTATGCTATACTTGAGTTTGCTTTGCATTGTTAATTATGCATATTTTTTGTTGACCCAACTTTACAATTGCAAATTTTGTGGTTTTCAATTTAGTTCAAGAAGAAATTTTGAGTTTCTCATGTGTATTGGATGATGTTTTTAGATTTTAGATTTGATTTGCATGTTTTTGGTTGATTATGCTAAACTAGAGTTTGTGGGGACACGAAAGTAGGCCTAATGACTTGACTTGTGAAAGAAAATATGTGATTTTGTATGAAATAATTGGGATTGTGATGGATCATAATTTTTAAAGAAGCTTTTAGCCTTTTTTTTAGTTTCTTTCCTAATCAATTGACAGTTAGAGAAGGAATTCATACTTGAGTGTTGTGGTAAATGTTATTTCCAGTCATAGTTGCATTACAAGACCCCACATATGTAATGTTTCCAAACATTTTTATGATCCAGATATCACAGAAATGGAAATCACAAATTCTCTAAACATTTTTATGATTCCAAACATATACTTACGTAGATAGTATTGTTCATTATTAAAATCTAATTATATCCATTTATGCATATTGTCTTAGGCTTCTATTTTAGTAATCTTGTCTTGTGGGTAAATTCATTGATGTATCTATAAACTATGTTCTTCTTGTATTTTTTTTTTTCAATAAAGAAAATTTATTAATTCTTAATTACTTCTTTTAATCATAAATTCTTTGTAACTATTTTGTTGTTGTGATAAATATATCTTTGTAACTTAGTATATTATTCTTTTGACTCTCCACACACTAGCATTGATATGGGATTTTCAGCCAGTTTACTTTTGAATTATCACGCTAATCGCACTTAACCCCTGAATTATTTTTTTTTTCCAGCCAATTTAGTCCTCAAGCTCATTATAAATAGTCAATTTCGTCTTTACCGTCAAGTTTTTTGAATTCAATCTATTTTCTATCCAATAAAGTCATGTGCATACCATGTGACTCTCTTTTGAGGGCAAATTTGTCAAATCCTGTACCATTTTAGCCACCTAAGACCACCCCAATGTTAGCCATCCAAACCCTCTGCCTACCAAATTCACCATTTCCCTCTATACTAGCGGTGTCTCTCCAATTCGACACATGCACAAAGCATATACTGTGCATGAGTCATTGCAAGATGTTGGTAGTGAAACACATACGCTTTTATGTTGGATTTCTTCGAGCACAAGTCATTGCATCATATAACAAGCGTCTTTCCTCCTATGATTTAGAGTGGGATTGTTGAGTACAAAACTACTAAGTTCATACATAACGAAGAAATGTTGAAATATTTAGTGCTACCTCAAGAGAGCATTGTATTATTCGCATGATCACCCACAAGGAACTTTTGAGAAATAATCTTTCAAAAAATACAAAGAAGTTTGATAATTCTTGTTTCAAGGGGTTCTAAACTCTTAGACAAGGCTAAGAGGAATCCTAATTATGATTACTCTATGGATTTGATTGCTTAATTTATACAAATTTTCAAGATTGATGATGAATTTTCATTCAATAAATTTAATTGCAATTTCATATTTGGTTTTTATGTTTGGCCATAGCTTAGGATCTGAGTATTGGAATTGTTCGCATATGAATATATATATATATATATATATGATCATGATTGAATTCTATGGATACTTGTGAATGAAAATCATAAATTTGGTAATTTTATCTAATCGTAGATGAGTACTTAGTTTGTGTGACTTGGTAATTCTATTAAATTGGCTATTTCTTTCTCGTGGCCAAATTGATAAATAGTTTATTTCTTTCTCACCATGCTTCATTGAATTCCTACATGTTTGTGTATTCTTGACCATTGATATATAGACATTCGGAGTTATTTGAGTTTAAGCCAAAACAAGCGAAAATTCATATTTTGTTGCGAAATTGATTGCATGTGTACTAGACCATGGACATGTGTATGAACAAAAGAGGATTAGGTTGAAAACCAGAAACGTAAGAACTAAGACTTACTCTTGGAAGAAGAAACTAAAGCAGATGGAGCTGGAGCATGTGGTTGAGGCAGAAACAAATTTTGAGTAGGAAATTGTTGCTGAAACTCACTCAAATCTTGTGACGGAGGAGGGGTTGAGAGTTAAAGTTGAGCAACATTAGAATTCTGAGCCTCCATTCAAAGTGACTGAGTCTATGGACTAAGAAGACAGATTATCTAGTGATGCCTTAATATAATGTTACAAAGTTGTAAGTGTCATATTTGTAAATTGGCATTCCCTAGCATAAGCTTCTATTCTATATAAACACTAGAATGTTTTAGATTGAGTATTAAGAGCGTTATGAAGTTGGCAAAGCAAAAGAGATGCAGATAGAAGATTGAAGTTGCACATATTCAACCGTTCATCATCAAACAATACATGCATTTAGGTGAGGTAAGTTAGACTTAGATACAATACATGCATTTCCAGGTGGTTAGCATCATTTAGAATAAGCTTAAAATGTTTTTAAATTGCATCATACATTCACAAGTGTTTTGGTATTGAATAAATCAGGTTTACATTGAGTTTAGATCAATTTCTATTCACTGCCATTTGAGCGGGCCTATTGGCGCTCAAGCAGTGCACACATCTGAATATTCAGTGTTCTGTCGCTCGAGCAGACTCACTAGCACTCAAGCGAGACAATTTTATGATTTTGGCACTCGAGCGACTGTGATGGGGGCTTGAGCGGAAACGCGGGATTTCAGCATTCCTGTTTTTTTTTTTTTTTTTTTTCCCACACTTTTCTTCTTGGAATCTTTGTTCTAATTTTATTGGGTCTTTTTACCTCTTCCTAGTAACCTAAAACAAATTTAAGGTCATATAAATACCTTGTTTTATTAAGCATAAAATTTGGAACTCACATATTCTGAAAGTGGCTTTTTGCATCTAACCCTTGTGAGTTAATTTTTATGAACTCTTGAGTTTTTATCTTCATCATCTATACTAAAGTTCATTGAGCATAACATCGTTAAGTTGATTGGATTGTCCCTTATGAATCTAATCAACCTAGCATCCACATCATATTAGTTTCTTCGTTGGAGTGTTCATGCCTTGGTGGTGACTGACGATCGTGAAGGTTCGTATCGCTATCAACATCGATGATGTGGAATCAATTTAAAGACATGTAAAAATAGTAGCAAGAGCATGAATTGGCTGCTATAGAGAGATAAGTGTTTGAGTCAATTAAGTCTCTTTTGTATTGCTTTTGTCTTAGTGGATTGGTTTCTGCCTGGCAAATTGCCTGTGCTTTTGTCTTTTGTCTTAGTGGATTGGCTACCGCAGAGAGACAAGACTTTGACAAGAATGACAATGGGTGTGATAGTTAGGTTGAGGACGATTACAGTGAAGATATCTATGAAAAATATGATGCCTTATTTGAAGAGACAATGAACACCAAAAAGAAAAATATCACTTTATCAAAAAGGCTTAAAGTGCTTGATGAAGAAAAGATCATCTTGAGAAGAAATTGGATATTCTCTTGACTGTGAGTAGGAATGAGAAAAAGGATTTAAATGAGAAGATTAATTCTCTGCAAAAGGATTTGATGGAGCAAGGTGATTTGGTTGGTTCGTTGAATGAGGTTAAAGAAAGATTGTGGAAGGCACTTCAGAGTTCAGAAGATGGAATTATTGAGCTAACTATTGGTGCAGAGAAAGTTGATAAAATGCTTAATCTTGGCAAAACTTTGGGAGACAAAACAGGATTAGGATTTGTGGATAACAAGTCAACTCCATCTACTCATCAGACCAAATTTGTCAAAGCCATAGAGTCAAATCCCTTGTCTCAACCTAGGAAGTTTACACCTGTGTGTCACCATTGTGGTAAGGAATGACATATTAGGCCAAGGTGTAATAGTCTTAGGAACAATAATAAAAAGTCTCTTCCACCTAAGAGCAATTATGTTTCAAAATCTCTTCACGCTAGAGTCCAAACACTTCTCAGTGAAGCTGCTAGACTCTCTTTGCTAAATTCTCTTCCTAAAACCGGTTCCCCCAAGGTTAAACAGATTTGGGTTAAGAAAGAATCTCGTACTTGTTTGGTTCCTCACACTGCACACAATGCTTATAATTATGGTGTTTCGTATTTTGACAGTGGTTGTTCTAAACATATGACTGGTGATAAAAGTGTGTTTACCTCTCTTCACACTACTACAAAAAAGCAAAAAGACGACGGTAAATCACCGTCGTGTATTCGGTTTTTCAATGGTCGTGGAATCCACCGTCATCTTTTCCCTCATAAACCACGACGCTAAATCACCGTCGTTGTTAAAACATACAACGTCATCAACAAATACAAAACGATGTCTTTGTACTGCAAAAAGATCTAAAAAATCAGTCGATGATGAGAATAGACGACCAACTCTATAAAAAACCGTCGTCTATTATATGTAAAAACGACGGTTTTTAAAATAACCGTCATCTATTACATACAATAGACGACGGTTTTTAAAATAACCGTCGTCTATTACACACAATAGACGACGGTTTTAAAAAGAACCGTCGTCTATTACATACAATAGACGACGGTATTTTGTTAAAAAGCGTCATTGATTGTATATAAAGGTGACGGTATTGTGTTAAAACGGTCATTGATTATTTGTACAAACGGCGGTTTTTCCAATAAAACCATCGTTTTATTTTCTTTAAATTATTAATGAATATATATACTCAAAAATTATTTCATACATAAAACTTGAAGATTCAATTTTATTACATAGAATTAGAAACAGTGGAACTACATGTGATTACTCACAAATTCTATCACATCCATAGATGATACATGAATTACATGGTTCCTAATATTAACCTTTTCTCTTTCCTTTCTTATTCTGTACTCAACATATAGCAAAGCCTTTCTTCCTCCCTTCAATTGCTATAGTCCAATGCCCCTTCTCCTGTATCTTCCCCAAAATCTCATTCTTTTTTCGGCAACTTTTTCCCTCTCTTTCAATGCCTTCCCTGCTCCATAAAAAGAAAGCACCCAATAACAAAAATACTTAAAGTGAATAAAATGAAAATACCTCGTGAAAAAAATTAATCAAATAACTTGTTAATTTGTTGTCAAGATCCTACAGGAAAACAAGATTAGGATCAATACATAGCACATCTTTGTAATTAGAAATTATTTGAGTAATGAACAAACATGATTCAAATCTCTCTTACTTCCTCCCAAAAGACCAAGAAATGAATTGAATGTAATGAAGAAATTTGAATGCTATGAGAACTCAATTTTCTGGGACTCAAATGAACTGAAATGAACTTTGTGCAAAAAAACAGAGATTCAGTGACATACTTATATTAGAACACAAAGTTCAATACATTCCAGAATTATAATACAACAAATAGCATAGGCTTTCAATAGAAAATCCTAAAGCTTAGAGCCATTACCTTTTTTGTTTTTGCAATTCCTGGAGAGACTTATTTCATCAAGTAAAAGAAATACTCTGACTCAACTTATAGTTCAAAAGAGCTGCACATAAAAAACAATTAGGGGAAAAAGAAAGTCAGCCAAATTCAGGAACATAGACATAAAAAAATTTCAAGTTTCAAGTGTTTATTTTCTAGAGTTAAAAGACAAAATAAAATGCAGGAATGACATTGAGAGTGAAAAAAAAAAACCAACTCTTAGAAAACACTCAGAGTCCACAAATCTCCATCATCACCATGTCATTGTTGTTATACATATGCAGATAAATACACAAACACAATTACACAAATTGCTCTTTGCTTCGCATCTCATCTCCAAACCAACCCCACGCACAAGCAACAATGAAAGATTTAAAACAAAGTCCATTTATATTTCAAACATCACAGTCAGAAAACACTATAACTACTACAAGTCCCAAATATTTTAAGGGAAGAGAATAATCACATAGTATTTTATTGTTGTATTTTTCTTCTTCCAGTCCCAAATGTTGTGCACCAATGCTATATTCATTATTAAAATAAATAAATATTAAGGAAGGGGGAAGAAAACTCTACTTCAGGGGTCATCTAAGAATTGAAAGTTTCAAAATCTTCCATTACCCACACCCACCTATACTTGCATTCTTTTATTTGTTTTCAGCAGGCCTGCACATAGTATCAGAAAATTATAGATCACACATGGGCTAGAGATCAGAAACCACAACTAAAAACAAAGTTTCAAGAAACCAAATACTTAAATCTGAAATGTATAACGATGACAATCAAAATACCTACACTCATAGACATGAGCTACATGAGTAAGCACTGTGAATAACACAAGACGAAATTTACAGTCCTGTTCTTATTCATTTGTTTTGACTGCCTTTCCCAAATTCAGAGTTCCTCTCTCGATTCCCAAACACCTATTTACAGCAAATGTCAAACCAAAGAAAATTTGTGTATATAATCTCAAAACTAAGGAATAGAACAACATTGCTGAAATAAAAACCCAAAAATAAAATCCCCGAAGCCCCAAAATCCACAGAAACAGAAAAACACATAGAAGTAATGAATTTAATTTTCAACCAACCTGTTCCCAAGTCGCTTCAAAAAAATCCAAGCCAATGTGAAACTTTATTGCACAGCAAAACTAGGTCATTAATAGGAAAATAAACGAAAACTTCAAAAATTTGTAAATCAACATAAATCTAAGACCCAGAAGTGAAATCGGAATTAAAAAAAAACAAATGAAATTGCATAAATGGCATAAGCCGTGTTCTTGTAAGTTGGAAGATTGGAGACTTGACCATCGTGGAATTGAAATCTTGTACTTACGTCCAGAGGATGCATCGCGGTGTTGGTGGCAAACCCAGCGACGGCGCCGACGATGGCGGTCTCCCACTGCCACTACGACGCCAATGACATTTGAATTGCACGGCAGATTGAAAAGCTTGATCTTCGGACTATAGCGGCAGCCGCCAGGTCTGAAACAACCACTGTTACCTTGTGCTGTGATTTTTCTCTGCAGTCGCTTGTAACACCCCGACTCCAATTTATTTTCCTATTCCTAATTTAATTAATTGAATTTACGGAATTTCCCTTAAGTGAGGGTAATTTGGTCATTTTCTTTTTCGGATGGATTTTGGGACCACGAGTGGTTTGGTTGCGTAGGTGGTACTGAGACGAATCCGTAGACAGGCGGTAGGCTTGAATCGGAGTTTTAACGAAGAAACGACGATCAAATTACTCTCGGTGGCAAAACCGTAAATAACTCATTAAGGGTTAGTAAAAATCAGATTTTCTCCCTCACACTCTCTCTCTCCCGCGTCTTCTCTCCCTCTACGCGAAGAACCCTTCCCCGTCACTATTCACCGAATCGGAAAAACCCACGCTACCGTCACCTCCGACCACCCCAGCCTCCAAGACCGGTCCCGTTCGACTCGTGGTGAAGTCCCGATCCTAACCCACCCGAAATCGTGGCCGGAAACCTCGAATCGCGCCGCCAGTTCGACTGGTTTGAACCGGAGTTTTCTGATCGTTGCGCCGTCGCCTCCACCATCAATTCCAGGTAAAATTGGTAAGTTTCTTTCTCCTTTCTACCTGTTCTAGCTGTTTGTTGCACAGGTTTGGACCGATTTTTAGTTTTGAAACCGAATTGAAAACCTAGGTTTTGGCCGGTTTTCAATTTGAAATTCCGGCCAGTTCCGGCATGAATTGGACCTCGTGGTAGAAGAGTAAAGTGATCCTGACCTTGAGAAGAAGCTAGGGTAGGAAGGGTGAGCGCTGGTTTGGAGTTTTTCCGTCGCCGGAATTTATTCAAGCCACCCGCCGCTGACGTCGCGTGTGGCGGCGCGTGGGTAGAAGTGGTGAAGCTGCATTTTGTCCCAATGAGATCCTTAGGTTGTAACGAGTGTGTAGGATTTCACGGATCACGATTCAGAGGTCGTTTGTCTATCGAACGGATTATCGCATATTGTGCGTTATCCGGGCTTGATAGGTTTCGACCGTTGGATCGTTTCCAAATTGAAGTATGTTGCTCTGGACACTCTTAGAATGGTGTAGGAATTCACGGATCGTGAATCGGAGCCCCGGATGTTCCGATTCATTGACCTAAAATTTACATTTTTCGTTATCCGTCCGATCGTACGATCGTGAGCGATCTAACCGTCCTTTTCGGACCAAACTTGCAGGACGTGTATCTTAGACCTTGGAAAACCTTTAGGAACTCCCGGATTGTAAAACGAAGGTCGTGGGTCCCGTGGGCCCGGTTGACCAAAATTGGGAAGTTTGACTGCCCGGTTGACCGAGTGTCTCCCGAGGCTTTTCCATCGTCCGATTTGGGTAGTTGGACCTTAGAACGTCTCTTTCCTAGTGCACTAACTAGAACCCGGGAAACTAGGGTTTTGATTTAAAGTTCTGTTTCGAAGCGCTTGTTATTAATCTCGTATTCGTATTCTGAAATAGGTACTCCGACCACGCATACTCAACAAGCAGCTTGGGATTATCTGTGAGTGGACTTTGTTTTCAATAAATTTGCATGAGTTATATGATGATATTTCTATGCTTAAGAATTTAAGAGTTTATGGAAATTACCGTATATCTTAAATTGAAATTATTATTTCGGTAAAGTATTTGGGATACATTTAGGTTTTGGACATGTTCAAGTATCTTGACTTATAAATATATGGTTTGGTAAAGTTTTATCATGTTGAGTTTGGTGGGGTACTTGGGAAGTTGTTGTGAAATTGTGGAAAGTTGTGAAAGTTAGAAAGTCAGTTTGGAGTGCTATAAGCACTACCCTGTGTACCTCCCCTGGATTGGAATCATGGTTTGTGGATATGGAATGTGAGATACTTGGAAATGTCGGGACCTGGGCATACCTTAACGGGGTGTTACCGTAGACCCTTAATTGGGTAGTCTGCGCGCGTAAGACTTAACAGGCGTACGGGTCTTGATTCTTCGTCCGTACGTACTGGGCTGAGAGTTAGTCCCCCGGTTGGACGGCTCGCCCCTAACCACATGGTCTTTTGAAGGACGGAATACATGTGGTTAGTCAACAATCCCCAGTTGGATTGTTCCCCTGGTACATTTAGGTGTGTCATATACTTATATTATATTATATCTAAATCTATGTATATAATTATATCTATACATTGTTCTTGTTTCTAAGTGAGGATACTTCCCCACTTGTCGTGCCAGTGGGCACGTGTTTTCGAGAGTTGATTTGAGATTTGTAAAGAAGGGTTTGGATGGGTTGATTTGTAAGTTTCATTGTGGATTTCGGATTTAGCTCTGGTTTGAGCAAACTTTATATCTATGAATTTATGGTTTTAATATATTGGTTTCATGCATGGTTTTATAACGGTGGGGTTATATTACTTTGATTTAAATGAACTAAACTTTGTTTTGTCCACTCACAATTTTCTGTTTTGCGCCCCACAGCCAGTAGTTGACTAGAGCGAGCTGCAGAGCCGCGTCTTGTACTCTTGTTTCCACGAGACGCAGTACTTGAGCTTTCTTAGAGCCCTGTGTTATGTAAATTCGTTAAACTTCCTTTTTGTAAACTTTGTTTGTATTCTGTTAGATGCTCTGGTATTGCCCTGTTAGGATTCGATATTTGAAGGCCGGAGGCCATGGGTTGTTAACACTATGCTTGTGTAATGCATGCTGGCTGTTGGGTTGTAAATACCTGTGTTTTTGACAGGTTTAAATTTTGGGATTTGTCCTGTTTACATGGGAGACTGCCAAAGTTTTGGTAGAAAGTCTCGGTTCTTAGTAAGTGGGCCCGGCATCTATATGGTGCCGGACATAAAGATGGGATCCTTCCCGGTTCCGGAGGGATTCTGGGGCGGGTCTTGTCAGCTTGGTATCAGAGCATTAGGTTCAATTTCCTGTGGACTTCGCACCTTGTGTGCTTCCTTAGTAGCGTTGAGTGTCTAGTATTCTGTTTTGGAAAGGTGCCACTTTGGTGTGGTTGGCCTCATAAGACGTTCTAAGTACGTGTTGTGAGTTTGTTTTCTTTGACACGTCGTGAATTTTGGCTTCCGATTAGTAAGGTTATTGGATTGACTGTGAAGTTTAACTAACTCTTTTAAGGAGTAGCATTTTCTGTTGCAACAAGATTCTATTTCTTATTCTGATGAGACCATGAGGTAACTCTTATGATCTCGAAACGGCCTTAATGAATGTCTGTTGGGTGTTAGACCAACACCCATGGCAGGAAGTTTTAGTATCTCTTTACCTACGGAGGATGTTCTGTACGTGGACATGGTTTTCAAGGGTTCTTTTGTCCAAGTGGGTAATGCATGGTGGGAAGCGGATTTGATCCCTTTGGAATTGATCGATCTTGATGTCATCTTGGGAATGGATTGGTTGGAGAAGCATCATGCATCAGTAGATTGTTTTCGGAAAGAGGCCTTACTTAGAAGTCTGGGACAACCTGAAGTAGTATTCTGTGGAGAGCGTAGAGTTCTCCAATCTTGTCTCATTTTCGCCATAACGGCAAAAGGGTTACTCAAGAAAGGATGTGTAGGTTACTTAGCCCACATCACTGATACTCATAAAGTCACTCTGAATTTGGAAGATGTTCCTGTTGTTAGTGAATTTCCGAATGTTTTCCCGGATGATCTTCCTGGTTTGCCTCCTCAGAGAGAAACCGAGTTCACTATTGAACTCCTTCCAGGAACAAATCCAATTTATCAAGCTCCTTATAGGATGGCACCAGCTGAGTTGCGGGAGTTGAAGATCCAATTGCAGGAATTGGTTGACCTGGGGTTCATCCGACCGAGTGTTTCCCCTTGGGGTGCGCCAGTGTTGTTTGTAAGGAAGAATGATGGAAGTATGGGGCTATGTATCGACTATAGGCAGTTGAACAAGGTGACAGTGTGTAATCGATACCCTTTGCCTCGAATTGACGACTTGTTCAATCAGTTGAAGGGTGCCAGGTACTTTTCCAAGATTGATCTGAGATCGGGTTACCATCAACTCAGAGTACGGGATGAGGATGTTCCGAAGACAGCCTTTAGGACTCGTTACGGCCATTATGAGTTCTTGGTGATGCCTTTCGAATTGACTAATGCTCCAGCAGCGTTTATGGATCTCATGAACAGAGTGTTCCGACCTTATTTGGATCGCTTTGTGATTGCATTCATAGACGACATCCTTGTCTATTCCAAAACCTTGGAGGGTCATAAGAAGCATTTGAGGTTGGTATTGAAGACTTTGAGAAGGAGGCAGTTGTATGCCAAGTTCAGTAAGTGTCAGTTTTGGTTGGACAGAGTGGACTTTCTTGGGCATGTAGTATCAGCAGAAGGAATCTATGTGGACCCCCAAAAAATAGAAGCTGTTGTGAATTGGGTGCAACCCACTAATGTGACAGAAGTACGGAGTTTCCTTGGGTTAGCAGGTTACTATCATTGATTTGTGGAAAGGTTATCTTCGATAGCTGCACCTCTTACTCGGTCGACGAGGAAGGATATTAAGTTTGAGTGGACGGAGGAGTGCGAGCAGAGTTTTCAGGAGTTGAAGAAGCGGTAAACTACTGCACCTGTTCTGGCTCTTCCGGATAATTCGAGGAACTTTGTGATCTACAGTGACACATCTTTACAAGGCTTGGAGTGTGTTTTAATGCAACATGATCGGGTAATTACTTATGCCTCGAGGCAACTCAAGAGGCACGAGCAAAATTATCATGTCCATGACTTGGAACTTGCTATAGCAGAAAGACTGATAGATTACAGACTAGCAGTCACTTCCAGCAAGAAGAAAGAGCAAGGTGGGAAGAGGCATTTGGACACCAAATGGGCTGACAAGGGAAGAGAGGCCAAGGTTGTTCAAGATGGTGCCAAAAATGGGGAAAGCAAGGACAAGAAGATGTTCTCGGGTTGTTTTCTTTGCCAAGGGCCTCATCGCGTGAAAGACTGTCTGAGAAAGCAGAACTTGAATGCAATCATTGCGAAGGGAAGTGGAGGTGCTGAACAGGGCAGCAGTCTTCAGGTGAGTCCAATGGTTTTAATGAATTCACAGCCAGATATCCCACCGGAAGATCCTGTGGGAGAGGATGCCATTGTACAACCGGTGTTGGAGGTGATTAAGGTGTTCGTGGTTGTGTTTGCCATGGTACCCTCAGAAGTTCTCATAGATGCTTCTCTGTCACATGGAGGTATACTGATAGAGACAATTGATGACTTGGTTCCGAATTGGGACCTGGATTGTGGACTGGAAGAAATGCAGCTTGCGGCGTTGGCACACTGTCTAGAGATTTGGAGGGAATATCTGCTGGATAGGAAGTTTGTGGCGAGAACTTGTGTGTGGCACAATCACTTGTATTGTACATATAACATTCGAGACGAGTTTGCCATTTACTCAAGTGTGCTTGACGAGTTTGATTTCGAGTTAGTGTACATGACCACAAGGCTCAGAGACTTCGTGGAGCAGGTGGATGATGAAGCCCTATATGATTCTTCTGTTTCAGACCCTTCGGAAAGTGAGTCGGAAGAGGAGCCATGGGTGAGTTTGGCCATCGCTAACATTTTGGGAAATGCTATGTTTGAAGAAGGAAATGAAATCTCCGAGGCTAATGAGGAGCCAATGGAGGAAAGTGAGCCTTGGATGATGTCTGTGGCCGATATCATTGCAATCTCAAGTGACGATGAGGATGAGCCTATGGATGAGTCTTGAGGTAGAGGTGATCCTAGCTGAGTCAAGTAATGACGAGTCCATGGGATAGATGGTGCTGGACGTGGACAGGTTGTTCTGGTGCGTGGACAGTTGCTGGCAGATTGTACTGGACATGGCTGGACGTGACGGTTTAGCTAAAAACGTGGTGGAGTGGGTCTAGAACTTGAGCAAAACGGTTTTGAGCAGTCCATGAGTGAGAAAAACGTGGCTAGGTTCATAATCTAGCGGTTGGCAAGGTTTCCTAAGTAGATGGGGATGTCATCTACAGTGTAGGCTTATAAATACCTTGTGAATGGGTGGGTTGAGATAACCAAGTGTTGTGGTATCCAACTGAAAGTGAAAACTTGTAATCCTTTGCTATTGTGAATAGATGGTTGGAAACTTTCCTGTGTGTGTGTGCGAGAGTTTCCTGCGTGAGTCAAGTCTCACTTGTGTGCGTTAGTTGTCACTTGTATTGGTATCCTGCTATGTGATCTCTGAAGCCTCACGGTTTGGAGGTGAATAGACGACTGACTTAGGAGGAGTCTAAGTGTCGGACAAGAGTCGAAAAATTAAAGGCATTTTTTTAAACCCCTGTTACAACAAGCAAATTCGCCCATTTTCTACCTATAAAAGAAACTTATTCTTTGTCAAGTTTGGCAAAACTCTTTGTAGATGAGATAGTAAGATTGCACGGAGCTCCTATGTCCATTGTATCGGACAGGGATGCAAGGTTCACTTCTCGTTTCTGGAAGTGTTTACATGAGGCAATGGGTACTAAACTACATTTCAGTACTGCTTTCCACCCACAGACTGATGGACAGTCAGAAAGGACCATTCAGACTCTGGAAGATATGTTGAGGTCTTGTGTATTACAGCTGAAAGATAATTGGGATACTCATCTTGCTTTGGTGGAGTTTGCTTATAACAACAGTTATCATTCGAGCATTGAGATGGCTCCGTACGAAGCTTTATATGGGAGGATGTGTAGATCTTGTCTGTTGGAGTGAAGTGGGTGACAAGAAAATGGAAAGGGTAGAAAGTATCCGAGCCACAACTGAGAAGGTGAAGATGATTAAAGAAAAGTTGAAAACCGCGCAAGACCGACAGAAGAGTTATGCGGACAATAGACACAAGGATCTTGAGTTTGCAATTGGGGATTGAGTGTTCTTGAAGTTATCCCCTTGGAAGGGTGTGATGAGATTTGGGAAACGTGGGAAGTTAAGCCCTCGTTATATTGGACCTTATGAGATCACCGAGCGAATTGGACCAGTTGCCTATAGACTTGCCTTACCTACAGAATTATCTCGGATCCATGATGTGTTTCATGTGTCCATGTTACGGAAATACGTACCTGATCCTTCTCATATTTTGGAGCATCAACCCATAGAGCTGAGGGAAGATTTGTCGTATGATGAGCAACCCATACAAATCCTGGACAGAAAAGAGCAAGTGTTACGCTCCAGATCCATTCCTGTAGTGAAGGCCTTGTGGAGAAGTCAAACTGTCGAAGAAGCTACTTGGGAGCCCGACGAGCAGATGCGGGCCCAGTATCCTTACCTCTTCTATTGACATGTACGTAAATTTCGAGGACGAAATTTTTTAAGGGGGGTAGATTGTAACGCCCCGACTCCAATTTATTTTCCTATTCCTAATTTAATTAATTGAATTTACGGAATTTCCCTTAAGTAAGGGTAATTTGGTCATTTTCTTTTTCGGATGGATTTTGGGACCACGAGTGGTTTGGTTGCGTAGGTGGTACTGAGACGAATCCGTAGACAGGCGGTAGGCTTGAATCGGAGTTTTAACGAAGAAACGGCGATCAAATTACTCTCGGTGGCAAAACCGTAAATAACTCATTAAGGGTTAGTAAAAGTCAGATTTTCTCCCTCACACTCTCTCTCTCCCACGTCTTCTCTCCCTCTGCGCGAAGAACCCTTCCCCGTCACTATTCACCGAATCGGAAAAACCCACGCTGCCGTCACCTCTGACCACCCCAGCCTCCGAGACCGGTCCCGTTCGACTCGTGGTGAAGTCCCGATCCTAATCCACCCGAAATCGTGGCCGGAAACCTCGAATCGCGCCGCCAGTTTCGACTTGTTTGAACCGGAGTTTTTCGATCGTTGCGCCGTCGCCTTCGCCGTCAATTCCAGGTAAAATTGGTAAGTTTCTTTCTCCTTTCTACCTGTTCTAGTTGTTTGTTGCATAGGTTTGGACCGATTTTTAGTTTTGAAACCGAATTGAAAACCTAGGTTTTGGCCGGTTTTCAATTTGAAATTCCGGCCAGTTCCGGCATGAATTGGACCTCGTGGTAGAAGAGTAAAGTGATCCTGACCTTGAGAAGAAGCTAGGGTAGGAAGGGTGAGCGCTAGTTTGGAGTTTTTCCGTCGCCGGAATTTATTCAAGCCACCCGCCGCTGCCGTCGCATGTGGCGGCGCGTGGGCAGAAGTGGTGAAGCTGCATTTTGTCCCAATGAGATCCTTAGGTTGTAACGAGCGTGTAGGATTTCGCGGATCACGATTCGGAGGTCGTTTGTCTATCGAACGGATTATTGCATATTGTGCGTTATCCGGGTTTGATAGGTTTCGACCGTTGGATCGTTTCCAAATTGAAGTATGTTGCTCTGGACACTCTTAGAATGGTGTAGGAATTCACGGATCGTGAATCGGAGCCCCGGATGTTCCGATTCATTGACCTAGAATTTACATTTTTCGTTAACCGTCCGATCGTACGATCGTGAGCGATCTAACCGTCCGTTTCGGACCAAACTTGGAAGACGTGTATCTTAGACCTTGGAAAACCTTTAGGAACTCCCGGATTGTAAAACGAAGGTCGTGGGTCCCTTGGGCCCGGTTGACCAAAATTGGGAAGTTTGACTGCCCGGTTGACCGAGTGTCTCCCGGGGCTTTTCCATTGTCCGATTTGGGTAGTTGGACCTTAGAACGTCTCTTTCCTAGTGCACTCACTAGAACCCGGGAAACTAGGGTTTTGATTTAAAGTTCTGTTTCGAAGCGCTTGTTATTAATCTCGTATTCGTATTCTGAAATAGGTACTCCAACCACGCATACTCAACAAGCAGCTTGGGATTATCTGTGAGTGGACTTTGTTTTCAATAAATTTGCATGAGTTATATGATGATATTTCTATGCTTAAGAATTTAAGAGTTTATGGAAATTACCGTATATCTTAAATTGAAATTATTATTTCGGTAAAGTATTTGGGATACATTTAGGTTTTGGACATGTTCAAGTATCTTGACTTATAAATATATGGTTTGGTAAAGTTTTATCATGTTGAGTTTGGTGGGGTACTTGGGAAGTTGTTGTGAAATTGTGGAAAGTTGTGAAAGTTAGAAAGTCAGTTTGGAGTGCTATAAGCACTACCCTGTGTACCTCCCCTGGATTGGAATCATGGTTTGTGGATATGGAATGTGAGATACTTGGAAATGTCGGGACCCGGGCATACCTTAACGGGGTGTTACCGTAGACCCTTAATTGGGTAGTCTGCGCGCGTAAAACTTAACAGGCGTACGGGTCTTGATTCTTCGTCCGTACGTGCTGGGCTGAGAGTTAGTCCCCCGGTTGGACGGCTCGCCCCTAACCACATGGTCTTTGGGAGGACGGAATACATGTGGTTAGTCAACAATCCCCAGTTGGATTGTTCCCCTGGTACATTTAGGTGTGTCATATACTTATATTATATTATATCTAAATCTATGTATATAATTATATCTATACATTGTTCTTGTTTCTAAGTGAGGATACTTCCCCACTTGTCGTGCCAGTGGGCACGTGTTTTCGAGAGTTGATTTGAGATTTGTAAAGAAGGGTTTGGATGGGTTGATTTGTAAGTTTCATTGTGGATTTCGGATTTAGCTCTGGTTTGAGAAAACTTTATATCTATGAATTTATGGTTTTAATATATTGGTTTCATGCATGGTTTTATAACGGTGGGGTTATATTACTTTGATTTAAATGAACTAAACTTTGTTTTGTCCACTCACAATTTTCTGTTTTGCGCCCCACAGCCAGTAGTTGACTAGAGCGAGCTGCAGAGCCGCATCTTGTACTCTTGTTTCCACGAGCCGCAGTACTTGAGCTTTCTTAGAGCCCTGTGTTATGTAAATTCGTTAAACTTCCTTTTTGTAAACTTTGTTTGTATTCTGTTAGATGCTCTGGTATTGCCCTGTTAGGATTCGGTATTTCAAGGCCGGAGGCCATGGGTTGTTAACACTATGCTTGTGTAATGCATGCTGGCTGTTGGGTTGTAAATACCTGTGTTTTTGACAGGTTTAAATTTTGGGATTTGTCCTGTTTACATGGGAGACTGCCAAAGTTTTGGTAGAAAGTCTCGGTTCTTAGTAAGTGGGCCCGGCATCTATATGGTGCCGGACATAAAGATGGGATCCTTCCCGGTTCCCGAGGGATTCTGGGGCGGGTCCTGTCATCGCTCATATAACGCTGTCGTTTCAGGATTTCAAATCGAAACCACTAGGTCTTGTACCAGTAACGAACGACTGCTGAGGGAAGAGAGATGTGACGACGAGGTTGGGTTATCGATTTCGACGGAGGAGTCTCTCTTGGAGGTCTGGTCGAGGGCAAGAGTTGAGGGAGGGAGAGAGATGAGGAAAATTAGGAAGATTTGAGAGTTTAAAGGGCACCACGAGAGTTCAGGAGTGAATGTTTTCGAGCTAGCGTGTTTCGACAAAAGAAAAAAGAGCTAGCGTGTTTTAAAAGACGACGTTTGTAATTTACAAGCGTCGTGTTTTAAAACCCAAATTGATTTTAGTGGTGTATAAGATGGTATACTACGACCAGTTTTGTAAAACCGTTGTCTTTTAAAATACAACGACGGTTTTAAGCTTCACTGTCGTCTATTTAGTGTCGTGGTTTTATAATTTTTTAGTAGTGTCATGATAACTATGCTTCTAGTTTTGTAACTTTTGGTGATGGGAGAAGTTCAAAAATTCTAGGCAAAAGTTCCATCTCTGCACCTGGCATCACTAATTTGAACAATGTTTTACATGTTGAAAATCTTAAGTCAAATCTCATTAGTATTTGTCAACTTTGTGATGAAAATCAATGCTTTGTTATGTTTATCGCAGAAAAATGCTTTATTGTTGATAGTGATTTCAAAATTGTTTTGAGTGGAGTAAGGATGAGGGATAACTGTTGCCATGTAGATGCAGGAAGTGATAGTGCCTCTGTTTTCCATAAGGCTAGTGATGACACCTTGACTCTTCGGCACCAACGATTGGGTCACATAAACTTTCTAGAGCTTGAAAAGCTATCCAAGAGAGAGACGGTGAAAGGATTGCCCAAGCTCAGTTCAAAAGTAGCATGAATATGTGGACCATGTCAACTTGGCAAGCAAGTTTGCAGTCCTCACAAGAAGAGCGAAGGAATTGCGACTTCACAACCACTTGAACTTGTTCATATGGATCTCGTAATACTAAGTATTCGGTAATACTTGCTACATTCTTAGGGATAGAGAACACCTTACTCAATTTGATTTGGGCACTGATCCTGAAATTTTTCTAGGTTACTCTTTGACTAGTAAGGCTTACAGAGTTTTCAACAAACGAACTCAAACTATCATGGAATAAATAAATGTGATTGTTGATGATTCTAGTGTATCTCTAGACCTTCCAAATGATGACCATGATTCTCTTGACGATATAGGTGCATATGGTGGTGGTGATCATGAGAAAGAAAGTGAAAATCGGGTCGAAGATTCGTCAATGGAATAGAAAACTAATTTTTAAATAAGAAAAAGTCACTTAGCTTCGAATATCACTGGTAAATAAAAGGATGGTGTCAAAACTAGGAAACAATTAGAAGAAGGGATGAGTTTTGTGTGCTATGTTTCTAAGTTTGAACCAAACAATGTGATTGAAGCTTTAAGTGATGCAGATTGGATCTTGGCTATGCAAGATGAGTTGAATCAGTTTACTCGGAATGATGTGTGGTACCTTATGCCTAGACCTAAGAGCGATTCCAGCGGTGCGCCAGGGCTGGGGCAAAGGGGGCCCAAGAAGAAAAAGGCGTTCCAAGGGGCCTTTTTTGCTCGGGCTGGCTGTGAGATTCACAAGCTTGGGCTGGCCCTCAGGCAAAACCAGCCCTTGCTCTAGCCTGGGTTTGCTGATGTCAACGATGACGTTAGCAACCTAAAAAAATTAAAAACAATCTAAAAACAATTTTAAAAAATACTAAAAATTTCAGAATTTAAAAAAAAAAAATACTTAGTCATATTTTTCACTTCTCACACCAAAACTCTATACAAATTCCTCTCATCACATCTCATGTGAATAGTGGTTGTCATGGCAATGGGTGGAAACACCACAAGCCTTTTGCAAAGCCTGCCACTATTCACGTGAATAGTAATAGCCCTTGCCTCCCCTTGCCATTTGCCACGGCAAATGTGTGGAAGTGCTCTAAGGATGTGAATGTGATTGGCACAAAGTGGATTTTAAAAATAAATCTGATGATAATAGAAATATCGTTAGAAACAAGGCTAGACTAGTTGCACAAAGCTACACCTAAGTTGAGGGAATAGATTTTGATGAAACCATTGCCCCTATTGCAAGGTTGGAATATGTTAGACTTCTTTTAGTTGTAATATGTCATCTAAAATTTAAACTTCATCAAATGGATGTTAAGATTGCGTTTCTCAATGACATTCTTCATGAAGAGGCCTATGTTGAACAACCCAAAGGTTTTGAAGATCCCACAAATGTCGACTATGCGTATAGGCTAAAGAAAGCTTTATATGGGTTAAAACAAGCCCCTCAGGCTTGGTATGAAAAGTTATGCACTTACTTGATTGGTGAAGGATATACAAGGGGGCTTGTGGATAAGACTTTGTTTGTGAAACAAGACAAACACAATTTGATGATTGCTCAAGTGTATGTAGATGACATTGTCTTTGGATATACTTTTGAGAAATATGTGCAAGAATTCACTGATGTGATGAGCAAGGAATTTGAAATGAGCATGGTTGGAGAGTTGAACTTCTTTCTAGTTTTGCAAGTAAAGCAAGGGCGTGATGAGATGTTTATCTCTCAATCTTTAGTTAAGAAGTTTGGACTTGAGAGCACTAAACCAGTTCGCAATCCTATGAGAACTCACACAAAAATTCATAAGGATTCTTTTGGCAAGAGTGTCGACCAAACCATCTATAGGAGCATGATTGGTATCTTACTTTATCTCACTGCTAATAGGTCTGATATCTCTTTTAGTGTGGGTGTTTGTGCTAGGTTTCAAGTTGATCCAAAAGAGTCTCATTTACTAGCTGTTAAACGTATTATTCGATATGTGAGTGGAACTCTTACTTATGGCATTTGGTTTTCTTGTGATACCAATGTTGAACTTGTTGGTGATTCAAAAGCTGATTGGGAAGGTAATGTTGATGATCATGAAAGTACCTCCGGTGGTTGCTTTTTCGTGGGGACTAACCTAGTGGCTTGGCATAGCAAGAAACAAAATTGTGTTTCTTTGTCTACTACTAAGGCCGAGTACATTGCAGCTGCTAGTTGTTGTACACAATTGCTTTGGATGAAGCAAATGCTATGTGATTATGGCATTGATCATGGCATTTTATTAGTCTATTGCGATAACATGAGTGCCATTAATATCTCTAAGAATCCTATTCAACACTCTCGCACTAAGCACATAACCCTTCGTATCACTTCATTCAAGATTCGGTAGAGGATCACATTGTGTCCCTTGAGTTTATTTCTACCCAAAATCAACTTGCGGATATCTTCACTAAACCCTTAGATAATCTTCGGTTTGAAACTATTCAAAAATCTATTGGTATTTGTTCAATTGACTAAACCTCTATCTTAATATATGCTTTATATTGTGTGATTCATGTAGTGCAGTTGCATCTTTGCATTACCATACATTTTCCCCCATATGATTTGCAGCTATATTTTCAATTGGGTTCATAATGGGTGTGAAATATGTTGGTTACAAACTCTCCATTTTTTCACGAGACTATAGACTGGCTTCTCCATTCTATGCCACTTTTCACACTTTTGGCTTTGCATATATCGGACCACCCTCATAATTATGATTCCATTGACATTCTTCTACTCTATTCCTATCCTCTCAAGAATGCACCCAAAAAAAAAGGATCACACCTCTCTAATTACCTTTCTGAGGATATGATATTTAGGGGGAGTACTCTTCATTTGTCACTGGTTCTCCTCATTATGTCGTCTCTTATATGTGAAGCTTAAGCACTTTCTATGCACACGTAGTCAGAGAAAACTTTCTATGTTCTCTTAAGATTTGCTCGCAACCCTTTCGCTCTCATCATTCGCCTTATTGTTCTTGTAGCTTGTGCTCTATGAGGTGAATCATTCCTTATGACATGAACAACGCCTTTTCTTAAAACGTTTTGGACTCCAGAATCATGAGCTTTACCTTCGAAGCCATTTTTCATATCCTTGCAAAATAAAAATATACATATGGAAATTATATAGAATATCATCATTTGTGAAGCATGAAATTATGGGAAGATATACAGTACAACTTATGAATCAATAGCTCACATAGAAATCATCACATAAAACCATTTATTAAAAAAGTATTTAAGCATTTAGAAAGATACAATAACAGTAAGATTGATGAAATATAGGCAAAATTGTAGCAATGGTCCCTGGACTAAGCTCCAACTTTACTTTTCGTCCCTCATATTGCTAAATTGTTACCGTGGTACTTTAATTATGCCTCTAGTTTCAGAAACCGTGCTTTCCGTCATCTCAGTCAACTTTTCCATTTAAAATGAGGGCATATTTGTCTTTCATTAATCTTCAATACTGAGAATGCACATAACTTGTAGAAGCATTTTAAATAAAGATAAACAAACAAATTATTCATAAATACAAAATATAGATAATTCATAGTTTCATCAAATAAAAAAATGGCTCTCATCACCATTTTGAAGAGACATTATTTATCCAACATAACACAGTTGAAAATTCTGAAAGATTTCTAGCATTCAAATTTCTTAAAAAAAATTTAGATTCCATAAAGTGCTTCAAGAATGTGAAAGGAAGAGATGACTGCATTCGGTTAAAAATTTTATGATATAAGTGGATTCATCAACCAAATATTTTCTCAAACAAAAACTTAATTATCATTCCTTCTCGAACTTCTAAAAAGGAAGAGATGATTGCATACTTCAAATCTTCTTTGCTCTCTCAAACTTATGAAGAATAGTAACACAACCACCATGTAAATGACAAACACAATATATCATAGTTTCATCTTAAAAATGACTAGGGCTGACTTTTAAGTAAAGTTTTCCAATCGGAAAGTTTATATTGATAAGCAAGAAAACATACACCTAGACACAGGGATGAAATGAACATTACCCCTCAAACTACTTAAGTGGTACCCTACGAATCTTCAAAACATTAAACTAATCGATTATCAAATCTATATCTATATTATCAATAAGTTCCCTTTATATGTGAAGAATCATACAATTGCCAAGAAATACATTCTCCATCTTGTTTCGAATGCGTGTGTTATTGAGTTTCATATATGAAAAAGACCGCTCTGTTGTTAATACTAGACAAATTAGTCTCTCAATCAAAAGAAATGTCTTTCTTGTCATTGGGAAAGAGAAGACGTATTCTAAAATTGTAAAATGGTGGAAGGCTTTATACATTGGATGGGTTGTTTTTTACTAGAGTTACTATATATGTGTATATATACATAAAGAGCTATGAATTGCCCATCTCATTTCTCTAAGTTAAGGGCTAGCTAGCTAGCTAGCAGAGCAACTTTCTGTCTCTGTTGCTAGGTTTAGCTGTCAATCTCCCTTATCTTTATATAAGGAAAGGAGACAATGACTTTTTCAATAATCCCAATAAAGATATTTTGGCCGCATAACAGTTACTATATTTTATTGCTTTTTGTTTTGTATTTCTGCTTTCTATTAACTTTGTCTTTTCGTCAATTAAAGCATTTTATTTTATTTCAAAATTGTTCCAACGGGCTTTAATAAAATCCAATGGCCAGGATCTGACCATTTTGTAATTCTTAAATAAATACTTATGAATTGCTTGTTCAATGCTTGAATATGAATGGAATGTTATTTGAAAAAAATAACGAAAGACTTTCTCTACCACCTAATAAGTGTCCTTACCATCTCCAAAACTTACCATTGCCTTGGAATGGAAAATGAAAATAGTTGTCTATGGAACCAAAAAAGTAAAAGGAAAGACTTGAAATTAACTAAACTTAGCTTCTTCTTCTTCTTCTAGTTCCAAAGACAAAGGGCCTTCATATGATATGATAGGTAATTAATATAACTAATTAATGCCCTTTAAACACTTGTGCCTATTATGTATTGAAATGCGGCCAATAAATTCCCATATACTCTTTTTTGTTATATATGCCTTTTTTTGGGACAATAAATACCTTATTTTCTTTAAACCTCGGTCATGGTTGTTATACAAAAGTAGATTGTCAAATGAAAAAAGACGCACGCAAGGCAACCAAGCCAGCCAAAGCATGCATGATGCCTCTACCCCAGACAATCAAGCATCCAGCAATAAGGACACCTCACGTTTCAAAGGACATACATACATAACATTGTGATTGTGACTTTTTTCGTGCATCTATATAAAAGGGATTTTGAAGTGGTTTTCAAAACGGTTTTTAAAATGGTGGGATTAGTATGTCATGTATAACTATGTTAAAAAGCTTTATTTTTGTCCACTCACACTTTCTATTTTGCACCGCAAGGCGACCGTTGGGGAAATTCCGACTACCATGAGAGGCCATCTCATCTTCCGATGCACTCCAGATTACTCTTGTAGTGTTCTCCCTTCGGTGTATTACTGTTGAACTTCTTTGAATGATGTAAATCTAATTCTATTTAGATATGCTTTGATATTTCCATGTATAGATTGTAAGGCATGAAGCCGTTATTTTGGTTTGTTATTGGTGTGTGAAATATGTTGTTCATTCTGAACAAATGGGAGTTGTAAATTGTGTTTTCCTTGCAGGTGGATTTTGAGGTTTTGATCCGTTTTCAGGGGAAACTCTGTCGCTTTTTTGGTAGAAGTCAAATCATAAGGTTATTTTGGAGTTAGGATTGCAAGGGTATTTTTGTAATTTGAGCCTGACACATGCTAGGTGTCGGACATGCACAGGGTTCGTCATGAATTCCAAGAGGGGATTTGGGGTGGTGCCTGTCAATATGGTCCAAGTTGTACATATTTTCTTCAAACATTGTCTCGTTCATTTAAAGGGTAAGTCGATATTGCACGACATTTTCCCGAATTAGGTTCAAGATAATTGGTATCAACTTCTACAAACTTGACTCTTGTAGTCTCGATTATTGGAGGCTTGACTCTTTGAGATTGTGAAGGTTGTTCATCATAAATTGGTATTATCAATCACAAATGGAGAAGAATGTTGTGTTGATGATTCACCCTCATTTTTCTTATTGAAAAATGATAGCATAGTTTTTCTTGGCATCGGGTTTTGATTTAGAAATTATAAACTATAACCTATGTGTGAAAAAAAAAATTGCACATATATATATGAGCATGTGCTAAAAAAAATCACAATAAACATATCAGTCAACAAATTAGGTACTAAAAGTAACAGCCATACATTTCTACATATATTACACATTAATTGAAAAAAAGGCCCTAATTTCTAAATCCCTAAATCAAAAGTTTGGTACAAGCTTAAAATTAAATCACAAGAAGAAGAAGAGTACAATGAGAAGAAAAATATGAGTAAGAATAAGAAAAGGAAAAAAGAAAAGAAAAAGGAAAAAGAAAATAGAAGAAGGTGGCCACTCACATGTGCAGTGGTGGAGGTAAGGAGACCAAGGCACAAGTTGGCTTGGAGTTTTTTTTGTTTTTTGTTTTTATTTTAAACTTTTCTTTTGTTTTGGGGTGGGAAACAACGGCTATAATTGGGAGATTAGTTGGGCGTTTGGACGTTATTATCTCCCTCATTTACTCCCTATTTACAATGGTGTCCATCCGATAATAACGTGCGAACATCTAGATGAGAGAACAACTGATATATATATATTTTAAAGGGTTTTTAGGTTCAATGGTCCCTGAACTTTGATTCAATTCTCATTTTGGTCCCTCAATTTCCAAAATTGTTCATGTGGTCCTTCAACTTCCGATTCGTTAGGACCAATGGTCCTACCGTCAGTTCAGTCAAATTTTTCTGTCAAAAATGACCATGTGGAGCAATTCCTCCTTCCCCGACCAACTGCAACCCAGCTCAGCCACTGCAATTTCTCAACACATCCACTGAACTCGCCAGCCAACACCCCATCCACCATCTTCCCTAACCAACCACAACCCATCTCAGCCACCCTAGCCCCTTCAATTATCCAACACCGCATCCCCTACAATTATCCAACAACCCCAACCCCCATCTCTCTCTCTCTCTCTCTCTCTCTCTCTCTCTCTCTCTCTCTCTCTTCAATGACACAACTCACACCCTCACCCAAACCCACACCCCCATCCAAAGGATAAAAATGTTTGCATGTGTGTCTCACATAGAGCAGCTTAAGTAAACTTCCTCTGTGCACATCTCAATTATGTTGTGATTTAGGTACTGGGAAAGATTTTGGAAGGATATATTACAAAAGCAAGCAGGGCAAAAATAGGTTGCTTGAATGTCTGGACCAGCAACAATGCTTTGGAATTTTCAAGTTGTTTTAGGCTAGTATGCAACTACTTGGCGAGGGAAGGTTTGTTTCAAAAAGGGGGAAATAAAAACAACATAAAAAGACACATTTACCCCTAAATTTAATGAAAATTTTGACTGAAGAGACGACCGGACTATTCCTGCTAACGAAACTGAAGTTTAAGGACCACGGGAACGATTTTGGAAATTGAGGGATCCAAATGAGAATTGGGCCAAAGTTCATGGACCATTGAACCTAAAAACCCTTTTTAAAAAGGCTTATTATCACAAAACATCTCTAAGATTTACGAAACTATCATATTGCATCCTTAATTTATTATTTTTTTTTGTGTCATTCGTGGTCCTCAAGATTAGTATGTATGATCACAAATGGTCCCTGCTGTTAGGTTCCATAAAAAAACTCCGTTAGTTTGCTGACGTTGCATATATATATATATCACAAAATATCCCTAAGGTTTATGCACCTATCACAAATGGTCCCTTCGAAATTTTTATGCACCTATCACAAATGGTCCCTGCGAAATTTTTTAAATTTAAAATTCATAAAATTTTGGTTTTCTTTTTAAAATTTTATGAATTTTAAATTATTTAAAAAATATAAATTATATTTTAAATACATGTAACACTATATTATTGTATATGTGGGCTCCATATATATGCCACATCAACAAACTAATGGAGTTTTTTAAAAATAATTTAAAAATGAAAAAACTAACGGTTTAGGGTTCATAAATGGTCCTCAAGATTAAAATCCTTCCATAAATGGTTTTTTCATTTATAAATAATTTTAAAAAGAAAACCAAAATTTTATGAATTGTAAATTAAAAAATTAAAAATTTCGTAAAGACCATTTGTGATAGGTGTGTGAACCTCAGGGATGTTTTGTGATATATATATGCCACGTTAGCAAACTAAAGAAATTTTTAACGAAACCTAATGGCAAGGACCATTTGTGATCGCACATACTAACCTTGAGGACCAGGAGTGACACAAAAAAACATTAAGGATGCAATCTGATAGTTTCGTAAACTTTAGGGACGTTTTGTGATAATAAGCCTTTAAAAAAATAAGGGTGGGCTAAGCTTGGGCTATATATCTTGGGGAGATCTTTTAAAATTTGGGTTAGACTCCAACCCCTATTTAGACGAGGTTGAGCAAGTGCCTAGATATGCCCAATCCAAATTAAATATCATTAAAGAGCAAAGGTAAAGGACTAATATGTGTCACCATTACAAAATGTGAAATGTAGATCATTATGTACATCTATTCATCAAGATTAACTATCATTGTAAATATTGCTATTGCATCATATACTAACTGATGTCTAAAGCTTCTCACCTGTAGGCATCGTTTGGTTTATGGAACGAATTTGAAGGGAAATCATTTCCTATGTCATTTCCCAAGGGATGGGAAATGGAAGATTCCTTTCTCACGTTTGGTAATGCTGGGAAAGTAATTGAGAGATATCATTTTATTTCTTTTTCCATGTTTGTTTTGAGTTGGAATGGAAAACAAAGTTTGTATAAATTTTCAATTATGCCCATATTAAATCAAATAAAAAAAGAATGCATTTAATGATATATTGTAATTCTAAATTGTTAATGGGAACAAAATAGTCATGAAAAATGTTTATTTAATATTGGCTCATTTCCCCAAAATTTTCCATGAGGAGGGAAAACAAAACCCAAGTTGGGAGGATGGCTTCACTTTCCCCCTATTTTTCCATGGGCCAGGCAACAATTTCCCATGCCTGGACGTACCAAACATGGGAAATCAAAATTCCCAAGTCTCATTTCCCATGAACCAAACGGGGCCGTAGTGCTTTACGAATTTAGTTTTGTTCCCTTGTATTCAACCCTTCAGTAGATACTACATCCACAAACACATAAAGCAATTTAATTGGCCAGCCATAACTACATATATAAACCCCCGTAAAGTTACTGGGTATATGTACTTTTCATTTAGAGAAGATTATATATAGAATGGACTTTTGGTTTTGTCTCTATTTTCAATAAAAACTTTGTTTCTTATTCATAAATACATAAATTAGGAAAAAAAAAAAAACAAAATGAAACATGAACCACAACTCATTCAGGACATCAACCACTTATCTTCTTTATGTATTCGTATTCAATTTCAGCATGCCTTTCTAGAAGTAAATTATGTAGCTGATGCTTTAGCTTCCTTAGAGCATCCACAATGGTGCTCTCTATTTCTTAGCTAAAATTTAGCTAAGAATATAAAGAAAGCTATTTTAGGAGCTCTCTAAAAAATTTCAACTCCAACCATACTCCCTAATTTGGAGAATCATAAATGGTATAACTCTTTTTTGATTGGTCTATCTCTATTTTAAAATAAAATAAAAAATAGTTAGCATTAAATAAAGGTTTGAAATACTCATTAAATAAAGCATCATTAAATTATAGGGAGCCACTAGGAGTCCTTTCTCTCTCCTCAGATTTAGGAGCTCCTAGAGGACTCCCTATTTTAGGAGGTGGATAGGGAGTGTGATTGGAGTTGTATTTTTACGATTCCTCCCTAAAATTTGTCTAAGGAGGTGGTTTAGGGAGCCCATTGTGGATGCTCTTAGGTCACTCTTTTTCTTTGTCTAAACTTTGGGGTTGTAGTCTTCCTCTTTCGGTTGTAAACTCTTTTTATTTGAACTTCTTTGGGCCTATGTGCCTTCGTGAGTTTAAGTTCTGTTAATTCTTTGTACCCATAAAAAAAAAATCATAATTAGAGCAAAATCGAAGAAAAGAAGAAGAGAAGAAAGAAGAAGAATAGATATCGATTTTAGACCAGAAAAAAAAGTGAAAAAAAGTATATGTGGCCCATATAATGTATTTATACGGGAAATTAACCAAACTTTTCAAAAACAATACATTTTGCCAACAAGTATGCCTGCCGAGAGTAAAGCCACCAATTTCCCTATTAATGAAACTTGTTTCTCAACTAAAAAAGATAAAAGGAATGCTAGCAACCTTCTCTTTAACCTTCTCATTTGGACCTTCTCCCTTTTTTGCTTGACATGTGTCATTCTCCTTATACTTAAAATAATGTCATTAATATATTATACAAGCTAACTTTTGCTTTCCAAGTTTACCCTTATTAAATATATTCAATTTATCCAAAAAAAAGTCACAACTTTCTTACTATCTTATTAATTTTTTTTAACGTCAATTATTTTTTTAAAAGAAAATATAGAGGAAATGTCCCTTTAAAAAAAAAACACGAAGTGTTTAAATAGGAAAAAAAAAATGTCATTTGTGTTTTAAAAAAAAAGGGACATTTCCTCTTTTTTGAAAAATGCAAACATTTTCTTTAAAAAAAATAATTGACGTTTAAAAAAGATAAATAAGATGGTAAGAAAGTTGTGAAATTTTTTGGGATAAATTGAATACATTTAATAGGGGTAAACTTGGAAAGCAAAAGTTAACTTGTATAATATATTAATGACATTGTTTTAAGTTTAAGGAGAATGACAAATGTCAAGCAAAAAAGGGAGAAGGTCCAAAGGAGAAAACATATATTTTCTTTAAAAAAAAATAATTGACGTTAAAAAAAAATTAATAAGATAGTAAGAAAGTTGTGAATTTTTTTTGGATAAATTGAATACATTTAATAAGGGTAAACTTGGAAAGCAAAAGTTAGCTTGTATAATATATTAATGACATTGTTTTAAATGTAAGGAGAATGACACATGTCAAACAAAAAAGGGAGAAGGTCCAAAGGAGAAAGTTAGAGAGAAGGTTGCTAGCATTCCTAAAAAATAAATAAGATGGTAAGAAAGTTGTGAATTTTTTTGGGATAAATTGAATACATTTAATAGAGGTAAACTTAGAAAGCAAAAGTTAACTTGTATAATATATTGATGACATTGTTTTAAGTGTAAGGAGAATGACATATGTTAAGCAAAAAAGGGAGAAGGTCCAAAGGAGAAAGCAGATATTTTCTTTAAAAAAAATAATTGACGTTAAAAAAAAAAAGAGATAGTAAGAAAGTTGTGAATTTTTTTTGGGATAAATTGAATACAGTTAATAATGGTAAACTTGGAAAACAAAAGTTAGCTTGTATAATATATTAATAACATTGTTTTAAGTATAAGGAGAATGACACATGTCAAACAAAAAAAGGAGAAGGTCCAAAGGAGAATGTTAGAGAGAAGATTGCTAACATTCCTAAAAAATAAATAAGATGGTAAGAAAGTTGTGAAATTTTTTGGAATAAATTGAATACATTTAATAGGGGTAAACTTGGAAAGCAAAAGTTAACTTGTATAATATATTAATGACATTGTTTTAAGTATAAGAAGAATGACACATGCCAAGCAAAAAAGGGAAAAGGTCCAAAGGAGAAGGTTAGAGAGAAGATTGCTAGCATTTAAAAAAAAAAAATAAATGATAAGAGCATCCACAATGGGGAGGTGTAAATTCGGGGGTGTAAAGCCATTTTTACATCCCCTTTACACATCCGAGGGGTGTAAATTCATTTTTTGCTCCAATGGAAAAAGATGTAAATCTAAGATGTATAATTGTTTTGTTTGTCTTAATTCGTTTTTGTGTTAAATTTGTATTTTGTGGTTACTTTATAAAATTAATTTTTTTTTTTGCATTAGGTTAATTTTATTTTTTCAAACAAATGGACCTAAAAATATTTAAATTCGGAGAAGATATGATTTCATTAAAAAAGAATCGTTGGATCGTAAAGTACCTAATAGGTTAAAGAACAGAAAATAAACAAAAAACCTAAAAATTAAAATTCAACTTTCAAATGCTGTTTTGGAAGCCTAAACGACCTCAAAAGCCAAAAGTCCAGCCTATGTCACTACTTAGCAGTGAGTATGATTTGTGATGTCGTTCCCTTTTCAGGAAGGTATCATGGACCCCAATCGGAGCTCGAACGCCAAATCTGTAAATTCCTATTATGTCATTTTTCAATTTTTCATTCCAATAATTATGCCAATTTTTTCCAGCAATTACTGTAGCTGCAGGTCCCAGCCGTTTATGCTGACTTTTCTTCTCTTTTCTCAGGTGGGTCCCGCCTGCAAGGGATGTAAATTTGGATGTAAATGTACATTTTATTTTACACCTCAAAGGTGGTGATGTAAATTTACATCCTTTTACACCTCCTCATTGGAGACAATTCCGGTGACTCGGGGTGTATATTTAACATACACCCCTCCACTGTGGATGCTCTAAGAAAGTTGTGAAATTTTTTGGGATAAATTGAATACATTTAATAAGGGTAAACTTGGAAAACAAAAGTTAACTTGTATAATATATTAATGACATTGTTTTAAGTGTAAGGAGAATGACATATGTCAAGCAAAAAAGGGAGAAGATCCAAAGAGAAGATTAGAGAGAAAGTTATTAGTATTCCTAAAAAAAAAAAAAATAAAAAAATCCTGTAGGACAAACACGTACCCACCAACCCACATGACTCTAACATGACATGAAATCTGCAGCTAATCTTGGGATTGTACCGGAAGTTGTGATTCTGAGAGATCCACCGACTTCCCTAAAACCCCCAAAAAACCCTCTCTGTGTATTTTTTCAAATATTTATTTATTTTGTATAAAAAAGAAAAGAAAAGAAATGAGAAGAAAAGAAAAGAAAAGAAAATACTACTGGGATTGGGTTGGACAGTATAAGGCAGTATCTGTCCCACTGAGATTGCTGAGCTATTCGCCATAAATAGATTACCCAATTTCACATGCTCTGTTCTCTTCTCTCCGTCTCCCTCACACACATTCATACATAAAAGGCCATTGAGCCTCATTCATAGCTAGCTAGCTCTCTGAAGAAGATGAAGCTGCCATGGCTGCTGTTTTCGCTGTTACTGAGCTTGACATTGTGGTCGGCAATGGCGACGGCAAGTAACGTGAGCTACGACAGTCGGTCTCTGATAATCGATGGCCAGCGGAAGCTACTCATTTCTGCTGCCATTCACTACCCTCGCAGTGTCCCTGGGGTAACTGTCTCTATCAAAAACCCACTTTACTTCACTCTTCCTTCTAGTTAACTAGCTAGCTAGAGATGGCTCTTTTATGTTCTGCATTTTCCTTGGCAATTTAATGGAGCCTAATTGTTTGATAGAAGACCTCTAAGCACATCTATTTAATTTTGTTTCATTATCTGATGGTTTTCCCCATTGTTTCCCTTTTGTATTGCTTGTGCGTTGCATTTTTACTTGGTTCAAAACTTGAATGTGGTTTGTTTTGTGTGTCTAGATGTGGCCGAATCTAGTTCAAACGGCAAAAGAAGGAGGGGTGGATGTGATTGAGACATATGTCTTTTGGAATGGTCATGAACCATCTCCAGGCAATGTGAGTGAAATTCCAAAAAGAAAAAGCTCTTTTATTTTTATTTTTGTGACATATGGATTAAGAGGTACCTGATGTCTTAATTGGGATTTTCAGTATTATTTTGGGGGACGATATGATCTGGTGAAGTTTGTGAAGATCGTCGAGCAGGCTGGGATGTACTTGATTCTTCGAATTGGTCCATTTGTTGCGGCAGAATGGTACTTTGGGTATGCCATTCTATTTTGGATTGTAATATTGGTTTCTACAGTAGGAAAGTTTAATTTTGGCTCCTGTTGCATACTTTTTTTTCTGCTACTTTTCTTACTTTAATTATTGTTTGAGAACTCCTAAGAAATATTTGTTTAATACAACAGAGGAGTACCCGTTTGGCTGCATTATGTGCCTGGCACTGTATTTCGAACTGAAAATGAGCCCTTTAAGGTATGGAAGTCAAATTGTTACTGCCTGGGTAGAAATATTATCGATAATGTTCCAAGAATATTCATATTTTCTTATGATCTTGGGATAGAGATTGGATTTCATTCTTACTTTCATGTTGGCTTCAATCACCAGGCCATTGTGTTTCAATTTATGTAGAGGTGATTAAATAATTAAACCAATTTTCTTCATCCCTCTCATTCTTCTTCTTCATCCCCTCTATTGTCTCCTTCATGTATTTCTGTTTAGGTGCTACATCATAACTGTTTCCCATTTGAAATTAATTAGTTTCCCCTCTCTAACTGATTTTGCCTACTTCCTGGGGTTTCAGTATCATATGCAGAAGTTCACAGCCTTCATAGTTAACCTTATGAAACAGGAGAAGCTTTTTGCCTCACAAGGAGGTCCATTATCTTGGCACGGCAAAGTATCTTTTATTTCGGAAGCACTTAGATGAAATTTTCGATATGCCTAATTTTTATTTTTATTTTTGGTTAAACCATTTAGTGATAGTTAATCAAGTGTCCTGGTTTTGTGCAATTATACAGCATCATGCTAGGGTTACGTTTTGTCAATTAAACGTAGTTGTCTTATTGGTAAATACTTGGTTTCTATATATTTATACTTCTTGAGAGATGAATACATTAGATAATTGTTTCTATTCCAAATCTTGCATTTCTACTCTGGCAAGCATACTAGAGATGTCAAAATAGAAAAGAAAATATGATTCGTGAACCTTGTTTTCTTCTACTAAAATGGGAGCTCTAGGTTCCGATTCATTCTGATTTTTATTTTTATTTACCTGTTTATCTTTCTATATAATTGTTTATTCTGATTTGCTTTCTTGGCTGGAAAGCTTTTGTATTTACGAGATTTTTGTTTAGCCAAGCTTGGTGACATTGTGCAATCATTCTAGTTCCCCCTTAATCACATTGTGTGATTGGAATTCGTTTTTGATTTTTACAGATCATTGTTTTAGTTTTTCTATTACACAATTTTGTTAACAATTTAAAGGATGAGGTACATGAAATCCATCCATTCTCAACAGAATTGATGAAATTGTTAGTGCCCCTAGATTTTGAATCTTATTATCCCAATAAGATTTAAGTTTGCTTACATTATTGTTAATGCAAGTGATAATGTTTATATGTAAAGGAGATTGGTTTTTGAAATTAAATTTCCCTGAGTTAAAAAGGATATTGGTATGTGAAAGTAAATTTCGAAGACACATCTTGCTAATATAGTAGACTTACTTATCAGTTTTAAATTATAATAAATTGATATGATAAAATTTCCATAGATTCTGATTCTAGAGAGCCGTATGTTCTGTTAATTTTTTTTTGTTTGGTTTGATTTCACTTATAATTGTCTTCTTCCAAAACTGAAAATTTCTTTTTTTTCGATCAAGTAAATCAATTGAAGGGTTTGGGAATTTTGTCTAGGTTTTAGTTTTGAATTTTTCTTGTTAGTAAAAGAAAGAAAAGAACAGAAAAATGGTTTTCATATTCTTTTACTCGGTTTTTTCATTAATGTACATTTTTGTAACCTATGTTAAGCTTCACTCAACATAATTCTTTTGCTGCAGATAGAAAATGAGTATGGATACTATGAAAAAGATTATGGAGAAGGGGGTAAACAATATGCCATGTGGGCTGCTAGCATGGCTGTTTCTCAGAATGTAGGCGTGCCTTGGATCATGTGCCAACAATTTGATGCTCCAGAGTCTGTGGTAAGGTCACTTGAAAGGTTTTTTATCTTAGCTTAGAGAAGTACTGCGTAGTGTTTATTTACAATTATTAATTTATTATATATAATTTACAGAATCCAGATTCTGCCTATTTATGACTGAAACAATATAAAAAAGTTTTGGCTTTTGACTTCTGGAATTGGGAGAGTATCTGCACATGTATAGTTGAACGATATTATTGTTATAATGAGTTGGTCAGGTTAAAACTTTTAATTTTGACATTTTTCTTCAAGCTTCTGTACTTCAATTAACTAAAATGAAGTATTCTTTTATGTCAAAACAATTTAAGATTTAAAAATGTGCGTTTGTTCACCTTGTCTTTTACTGACATGATTTTTTTAGGCATGTTTTCCGTATCATACAGTAGAAAAATAAGGTTGAAGGAATTTCTCCTTGTAGTTTCTCATATATATATATATATAAACCCTAAACCTTATTTGAGGGACACCCTTGTAGGGCCCCCCATACATTGTATTTCATTAATCCAGATCGTCTATTTTGTAGATATTCATTCGAAGATCATTTCTGCAAAAAATCACTTGAATCCGATATCATTTGACCACTCAATTAAATTATTGAAATTTTAGTACTTTCTTGAAGCACTGTTTTCATTGATTTTCTAAGACACAATTAGATGTCTAAATGGTTTCCGATTTGTCTAATTTTTGGCAAGGATGATCTATGAATGAAGACTTAAAAATTAGATGGTTTCAATCATTGGAAAAAAATTTCGTAGGGTACCCTAAAGGGCGTCCCTCAAATAAAATTATTTAAGGGATCCCTTATATATATATATATATATATATATATAAACCCATTATAATCACAGGCAGATTTAAGCAGTTACTGATTTATTGACTGGATTGTTATGGTTTACTCAAGGGTGTCTTGACTCTCTCTCTCTCTCTCTCTCTCTCTCTCTCTCTCTCTCTCTCTCTGTGTTGCACAAGTAATTCAGGAGTTCAGATTTCATTATTTCTTCTTCGAATGGTCATGTGATATGAAAGTCATGGTATCACTGTATCTATGCACATTTTTTATATGACTTGTGTATTGAATTCTCGTTTGATTTATGTATGGACTAATACCTTAAAATTATATAAGATTTGGATGTTTGGGAATTTTAGCATTCTACAAAAAGTATGACATCCCAATCCTTGTTTCTTTTGCAGATAAATACTTGTAACTCCTTCTACTGTGATCAATTTACACCTATCTATCCGAACAAACCTAAAATTTGGACAGAGAATTGGCCTGGCTGGTAATGTAGTATTGCACCTTTGTCTCTCCGTTCCTATTTCATTTCTATGTTTCATTTTTCTATTAATCTTTTTGTTATGATATCATCATTAGCCATCTTCATGAAAGTGTGGTGCTATGAAAATCAAATACTTTTGTAATGCCAGCTCCCATCCAAATTTTTTTGTATGGTCTCTATTAACATATTCAAGACAAAAGTGTCTATTTATTTTTCGGGAATTAACCATTTTCAATATATTCTTCTTTCTAGAGGTTATATAATTTTATAGAAAATATATTCGAATTAGGTAAGTTTACAAACTAACACCTAATATATGCAAATGATACACAACTAAAATCACTGACAGACAGTTTAACAGACCTCTGAAAACTTGATAGTCTACGGCAAATGAGTTCAGAACGAGTTGAGGGTAGAACATCCAACCAAAAACCAATTAGGACAGAATGAGTGGAAAGGAATATCATATATTCTGATACAAGGCTTAGAATTTGGGATGTGAAATTTTATGTTCTCAAAACACACCCTCACATGTAGACATATTGAGCAAAAAGATGTGGATCAATGATGTTAGATGGCGTGGAGCATGTATAGCCAAATTGGCTTGACATGAGGATGAATTCCAGACTCTATTACCAAGTTCAAGTTAGAGCATCCAAGTCAAAACCAGTTGGCAATGAGTGTAGAAGTCAAAGGTATTAGATATTGTGATGTGGGTGTTATTTTCTAAATTTATGTCCGCAAAAACAAATAACACAATAGCTAAAAGTGTTCCTTGGTGAGGAGGAGTTTTAATAGGATAGGGTGTGTGGTTTTGGGCTTATTTGTGGGCATTTGTAGCTTTGGAGTTTAAGGAGCTATCTTTCTATGTTATTGTATTAGATCGGGAAGCAGATGTTATCTAGTTTTCTGGAATGAGGTGGTTGTCTTGACTTAACTTCTTTAGGATAGAGTCGCTGATCTAGGTCCTTGTTTTTTTTTCCGGAGGCTTCTTGTTTACTAATCGTACAGTTTTATTTATTTATATTTTCCTGAGAATCTTCAAGTGCAGTGGTCTGATCAACATAGGAAACAAACTGAACATGGAGGCTTCTATATATCACAAGCTTCAATAAAAAATGATAATGGAGTTGAATGTATTTGGTGCAAGCATGAAACTAGATTGAAGCAATGTAAATGGTACTAAGGTTGTCACAGTAGAGCATGATAGGCGTTGAACCGCACAATGTGCCTGCATTCATGTGTTGTTGCAACGTCTTGAGATACACCCATATCCAAGAACCTGCATCTGAGCACCTAGGGTGTGTGCCTACACCTTGGACTACACATCATGCCTTGCTTCCTTTAGCACCCTATAGGGTGACTTCCAACGCAATTATGTAGTGTGCTTCATCCTGTTTGCTCCACCGTAAGTCGCACGTGGTTTCCAGCTACCTTGTGCAACAAATAGAATGACTTCAATCTCTGATTTTTATTTATTTTATCTTTTAATGTCTTATGGGTTCTTTAGGCGTTGTTTGGCTTTATTATTTTAATATGGTTTTAAGGAGTTTATGAGATTAAGAGATAGGATTTAGGGTGTGAAGGTTTTTTCCATTAAGGATACATTGGTGAATATTCATTCAGCAATTGAGTTACAGTGGGTCTAACTGCAACTGAGTTAAAATGGATTGTTACAGTCCTATAACTGCCTCTGAGTAATATATCATGGGGGATTAGAATACAAAGTATGGGTGCATGCTTCTGGATAAGAAATATATATATGCATTGGGGGCCTATGACTAGGTGCCTCGTAATTTAATTCTGCTGTCTTATCTTGGAACAGTACTCTCCTCTTTCCATATTCTGATTCTTTCTGAATCAAAATTTCCTCTTAACTTATGTGGTTGGATCAATCTCCCATTTATTTCAGGTTTCAAACATTTGGCGCCAGAAATCCTCACAGGCCAGCTGAAGATATTGCTTATTCTGTAGCTCGCTTTTTCCAAAAAGGAGGCAGTGTTCAAAATTACTACATGGTACTTCATTAATTCTGTGACAAAATTTTCATGTATGTTATGTAACTTTGCCATTAGTTATCTCCTCTGGTTCTCTTTTTTTTTTTTTTTTGTTTCCATGTGCATCAATATTGTCATTCACTATTTCTCTATTGTTGGTGGCATTACATTTGTTAACATAATTATCATAGTTGTTACTTTTTTCTTTTGTGGTTTAGTATCATGGAGGAACCAATTTTGGTCGCACTTCAGGAGGACCATTCATTACCACAAGTTATGACTATGAGGCACCAATTGATGAATATGGTTAGCTATTGTGATGCCTCTTTTTTTTTCTTTTTTTTTTTCAACTTTTATATATCCAATCTGAATATGAATATACCCAACATTTGTGATACTAACTTCTATTGTACTTATTGTTTTCATTTCGTTTATAGGATTACCTAGGCTTCCAAAATGGGGCCACCTTAAGCAACTTCACAGAGCCATTAAGTTATGTGAGCATATCATGCTCAATAGTGAGCGAATTAATGTTTCACTGGGTCCTTCCCAAGAGGTATATTTTCTGACAGTATTCGTCTTTGTCGTTGCTAGATATTAATGTTTTGCTTTTGCCCTAGATATAGTTATCAAAGGAAACTAGTTTAAAGCTTGGTATTTGGCCGACTTCGTCTTCAAGATCCTTGAATGTGTTCTAATTAATTTGATATGCTGGTAGTACTTGTACATGAACTGCTATGCGGTTCTTGTTAGTGGATGTGTTAAATTCAATTTTAGCTGTACAATCATATTCTCTTCTGCTTATGAAAAAGGAAGCTTTTGTGTTCAAGATTGACTTGGAGAAAGCCTACGGCCACATGGAGTGGAATTTCCTTGATTTTGTGTTGGAGAAGAAGGGCTTTAAAACTAAATGTAGGCGATGGATCAGTGTATGCTTGCACTTAGTCCATCTTTCCATTTTAATTTGTGCGAGACCTAATGGAAAATTTGGTGCCTCAAGAGAGATTAGCAAGCAGATCTGCTATCTCCTTTTTTATTGGTGTTGATAACTCATGTGTTAAGTAGATTAGTCTAGAAAGCATTTCAAAATCAGTTAGTTTTGGAGTGGGAGATGGGAAGAGATAGACTGGAAATTTCACATCTGAAATTGGTGGATGATACAGTATTTTTCCTATCTGATGATGAACAGAAATGGAGGAGCATGCTATCTTTGCTGGTTTTTTCTTTTTTGTACACTATGACTTGAAAATTAACAAGTCAAAATGTTTGTTGTTGGATTTTAACACAAAGGATAGCAAAGTTCAGAGGTTGGCGGAGTTGTGGGGTTGTGGATTAGGATTGTGGACTTTAAAATATTTGGGCCTACTGATGGGGAGTAATCTGAGAAATGCTAGCTTCTGAAACCTGGCATTAGAGAAGGTTGAGAGGCACTTGCAGGGTTGGCAAAAAGCTTTCTTGTCAAGAGGGGGACGTTTAACTTTAATGCAATCGGTATTGGGTAGCTTGCTGACTTATGATGTTTCTCTATTTACGGCTCCTTGTGGTATTGTTAGGAAATTGGGAGGAAGAATGTGTAACTTTTTGCAGGCAGGTGCAGGGGAAAAAAAGGGACAGCTTGATTAACTGTGGTTTCTTATTGTAGATCTAGTTCTCTGTATTAATGTTCTTTTCTTTTATGCTCTTGGTGGATTATTTGTGCACTTTATTGTACAGTCTTTCTTATGAAATAAAATTTCATATTTTTGTTTCCACTGCTTATACGTTTTAGCTCATGTTGTAGTATTTAGTTTTCTGTATTAATGTTCTTTTCTTTTATGCTCTTGAGAGATTCCTTGTGCACTTTAATGCTGTCTTTCTTATCAAATAAAATTTCATATATATATATATATATATTTTAAATGTCCACTACTTATACTTTTTAGTTCATGTTGTAATATCCGGTTCTGCCAATTTGTGCTTTTAATATTTTCACCAAATTAAAACTTCCTTTTAATCTATTTCACAACTAGGGAAATATTACTGAACAGTGCCCTGCATTGTAGGCTGATGTCTATACTGACTCTTCTGGAGCGTGTGCTGCCTTTATAGCTAACATGGACGACAAAAATGACAAGACGGTAAAATTTCGAAATGTGTCATATCATCTGCCAGCGTGGTCAGTTAGCATTCTGCCTGACTGCAAAAATGCAGTATTTAATACCGCAAAGGTAAAAATTCAGTTCTGTGATGCCTGCGTACTCTCATTCCCGACAAGATATACTTTCAATTGTTAATATGTTTTTCTTATCTTGTATGCTGAATACATGCATATATGTGTATATAGATATGTTCTGCTTCTTACATAGGATCCCGTTCAAACTACGATTCAGGGTAGTATCAATTTGATTTTCAGTTAGGATTCACAGTTCAAGATTAAATTTTCCAACAGGTTGGATACCAGAGCTCTGTAGTTGAAATGCTACCTGAGAGTTTGCAGCCATCAGTGGGATCACCTGACAAAAGCTTTGAAGGTCTCAAATGGGATGTATTTGTGGAGAAACCTGGAATTTGGGGTGAAGCTGACTTCGTTAAAAAGGGCTTGGTGGATCACATCAACACCACAAAATTTACCACCGACTATCTATGGTACACAACAAGGTTCGTCTTTGCTCATTATGAAATATAACAGCATGCTTTTACCATTTGCCATGTCATTTTTATCAAGGATTTGGTAGCCACTTAGGCCTTTTATTGCTAAGTCAAGAGCGTGCTTGGAGGCAATAAATAGTCAGGATGGGGATACTAGGACCCCAAGTGACATTGACTTTTTGGGCCATTAAAAGTCGGAAGGTACTATTTACACCCAAGATCATTACACCCATCTCCAAAAAACAAGTTTCAACTTCCCAACCATTTTTCGTTTGAAGTTTTTGAAACTTTAAAAAACTAAACCCTTAATTGAATTGCTCTTAAATTTTGAAAATTAAAAAATAGTCCTGTGTAATTTGTGTTATGTTTTGAAAGGTGTATCTCGGATGTGATGGAAATTTCATTTGTGTTTTTCTTCTTTTTTCAATAATAAAGCTTTGTTTTTCTTCTTTTTAAATGAACTCTTATTTAAACTCACTCTTCCTCTACAAATCAAGGTCTAAACCTTCCTTCTACATGCATTTAGACTTTATAAGAGTCTTGGATCCTTCGATTTAGGTTTTCAAATGGTCTGCAGTGCATAAAAATAGAAAATGAGTACTAAATGCATTTTGTTCTTTGATAAAATCTTAAAACCCTAAATTTGCTAAATATTTACACTACATTGGAGTCTTAGATCCTTTGATTTGGTTTTTCAAATGGTCTGCAATGCATAAAGATAGAAAATTGGTATCTAATGGATAAAAATAGAAAATTGGTACTAAATTCATTTGTTCTTTGATACATCTTAAAACCTAAATTTTGCTATTTTTCCTGAACTTTTAGTTATTAGAAAGCTCCTCTGCTGCTGCTCTATAATTTTTTCTATTATATATCGATAACTGCTCCATTTTATATGCATTTTGATCATAGAAAAAATTCATATATTTTAGTAGTATCTTTGGAGATTCCTTTTCTACTTAAGCCAATGTGCACATATGATGTAACAGAGATGTAAAATAGATGAAATGTGCATTGTGAATCAAGTAATTTCTATGACTCATAGCATTCTTTAATCGCAGCATATTTGTTGGTGAAACTGAAGCGTTTCTAAAGAATGGTAGCTCGCCAATTCTTCTAATTGAATCAAAAGGTCATGCTCTCCATGCATTTGTGAATCAAGAACTCCAAGGTTATTATTCTGATCTAAAAGTTTTATGGTCAGTATTCAAAAGGGAAACTTGCATGCACTTCTTTTTCTGTTAAAATGAGTCATGTTTCTGTAGTGACTGTTATCCATTGAGAATATTAGACCCCACATCAGTTCTAATCCCGTGATATATAAGATCCTGGGTCTCTCCACTTGTAGCCAGTTTGTGCTGGATTGGATCCTCTTACTTCAACCGGGTGTCATAGCAGGAGACCCTGACTTTGAATCCCTGCAATTGCATCCTCAAATGTGAGGGGGAGTGTTAAAATACAAAGTAGTAGTTGGCCCACATTCTTACAGGTTTAAGATTTTGGGAATAGTATACAACTCAATTTTTTTTTTTAAAAGATAGCTCTTGCTAATAATTGCCATATATGCTTGATCTTCAGCTAGTGCATCTGGAAATGGCACACACCCACCCTTCAAATTAAAAACTCCTATCTCTCTGAAGGCAGGAAAGAATGAAATTGCTCTGCTAAGCATGACAGTTGGTTTGCAGGTATGTTTGTCTTCTGTCATGCCTAATTGCCATGATTATTTACTGTTAACTTTCAGTTGAGACTAGTGTCAACCACTTCATCTGATGCACAATGGAAAAACAACTATGAGTCTGCCTATGAGTCTGGGTTTTATACTCTGCCAATTCAAAAAATTTGGAAATGTTGAATTCCATTTAGTTATGATTTTTTAAATCCATTCTCCCATCCATTCTTTCAAATCTATTTTCTTATGTATTCATAATTCACTGTTACCCTAACCTACACTACCAGTTTTAGTTAATTTTAAATGAGAAGACATTCTGGGTGCTTTCGTTTGTCCTCTTTGTTTATATCTATTATTAAAAACGCAAGGAACTCTAGTGAGATGATTCAGATTTGCAGTATTTCTACAGCCAGTGATCTTTGTGTTGGGGGAATGATCACGAAACTGAAGAATAGGATGGAAATATAAAGTAAGGCAGAGAGTGTTTGTAAAACAGAGAATTATACAAACTGATTTTATTAACTTCTTCAATATAACAGCAGCCCATAACATTGGCTATTTATAATTACATTTACACCTTTACATAATAAGACACAACTCTTGAATTAATTCCAAGAGATACAGATGCAACTTTTGATATCTAAAAGATACAACTTCTCATATAGTCAATGACAATTTAGAGTCTTTCTGAAAAGTGTTACTACTCAAATGCTTTACAAGTTGTGATATTGTGAGGTCCGGATACACAATGTGGCATCCTTCTTATATATTGTTCCTATCCCACCTACCACCACAGTAGGTGGCTAAGATACAATGTCACCTACCGGCATCTACCTACTACTGTCACCAACCGTAGCCTACCAACTACTGTACAACGAATCTAGACATGTGGGCTAAGAGGTCTAGCATGATCAACGGGCTGTGGGCTGTTATTTCCTTTGACATCCCCCCTCAAATTGATGCTGGTAAGCATCAATTTGCTAACGAGGAAATGATGGCGCTAACGGGGCATGGATTTGGTGAAGATATCAGCGATCTGCAGAGCAGTAGAGACATGTGGAAGGGTGATAACCTGATGATCATAGGCTTCTCGGATTGAGTGACAGTTAACCTCGATGTGCTTGGTGCGTTCGTGATAGACGGGGTTGGCTGCAATTTGGATGGCACTGGTGTTGTTAGCATGCAGTGGAGTAGGATGAATAGGACCGAAACCAAGTTCTATGAGGAGACCACGCAGCCAAATGATCCCACGTGGCGTGCTGGTCTTTGTCTTTGTTCTATGAGGAGACCACGCAGCCAAATGATCCCACGTGGCGTGCTGGTCTTTGTCTTTAGTCTATGACGAGACCACGCAGCCAAATGATCCCACATGGCTTGCTGGTCTTTGTCTTTGGTCTATGAGGAGACCACGCAGCCAAATGATCCCACATGGCGTGCTGGTCTTTGTCTTGTGAGGAGATGAGATGGAGAGAGACGAGGCGAGACGAGAGAGAGATGAAATAATTTATTAAAAAAAACTCATAAAGGAAGAAAGAAGTGGACGTGAATTGCAAATAGAAAGGGTGGGGTCTTGAGAGAATCTGAGAAACTTAATAGTTGAAAAACAAAGAAACTGAATAGCAAAATCCAGAAAATCCGGGGCTTAAAAAGAAGACAGAGAGATAGGAAAGAGACAAAGAGAGGGCCGTTTTGAAAGAGAAAGATATTGGTAAAGAAAAAACATGAGAGCTCGTAGAGCTTAAGAGAGATGCATACACCAGAGCGGCTGTGCAAAGGGAACATCGGCAATGTAGCTCGGCATGACAAAGAGAGACAAAGGCCGGCTAGAGAAGGCTTGGCGAGCGGTGACGAGGCTCGCGGAGGAAAGCGACGGCTCGGTGAGCGAAACGAAGCTGACGGAGGATAGAGATCATAGTGATCAAGGGACGTTCTGCCCAAAGGAAACAGATCATGCCATCATGGCCATGGGACTTATTGCCCATACAGATAAAAGAGAGGAAGGCTAAGGAGAAAAGAAGACGGCAGGAGAGAGAGATGAAGGAAAGCATAAAGGTGAGGAGCACGAGTGTTTGGGCAGGAGAGAGAGATGAAGCTTAAGGAAATGAGAGGGAAGCGACAGTGAAGACCACTACGGCTGTGGAAAGGAGAAACACAAGGATTTACAGAAACAAACACCCATTACGGTTGAGGGATTGCCAACGACTCTCAATGTTGGCAGAGAAGGATCGCTAATCGGCGTTAGCCATTAGCTCTGATACCATGACAATTTAGAGTCTTTCTGAAAAGTGTTACTACTCAAATGCTTTACAAGTTGTGATATTGTGAGGTCCGGATACACAATGTGGCATCCTTCTTATATATTGTTCCTATCCCACCTACCACCACAGTAGGTGGCTAAGATACAATGTCACCTACCGGCATCTACCTACTACTGTCACCAACCGTAGCCTACCAACTACTGTACAACGAATCTAGACATGTGGGCTAAGAGGTCTAGCATGATCAACGGGCTGTGGGCTGTTATTTCCTTTGACAGTCAAGAGATACAACTCTTCATAAGAAACCTGTAAGAAAGATACAACTAAGATGCATTACTTTTAACACTTTGATCACTTAGTCAGAAAGAAGAAGAACAAAAAACAAAAGTAGGTAATAAACTTCATAAATTTTGTTGTAGTTTCTTTTGGTGCCAAGTCCTTTCAGACATTCAGTAGCAACTCTTTATATAATCCATGCTTTTCTTCTTCCCTAATTCAGAAGTGTAATATTTGAATATATATCTTCAGAACTCTGGTTAGTTTTTTTGAATAAATATGGGGAGCTTCTAAAGAGGGAGTCCATGTGTTGGAGCCCATCCTGCAATTTAGTTTATCTTAAAGGGAAACCTAAAGGAGAAAAGACGGTTGATACATTCGACCACATTGATGGGTCGGCCTCCACAATGTGGTCTTTTTCTCCAAAAGAACATCATTAGAGATTTTCCCTATGCATACATACATGCGTACATATATATATATATATATATATGTTATATTGAATATAGCTTGGCTCGTTATCAGTCATCTTTGTATATTGTTCACTTTTAATTCTACAATTTCAACATCTTATTAATTATTTGTTTTTGCTCATAGAATGCAGGATCATTTTATGAATGGGTAGGGGCAGGGCTAACTAGTGTCAACATTACAGGGTTCAACAATGGGACAATAGATTTGTCTGCGTATAATTGGACCTACAAGGTATTTTCTCCCTTTCTATCAGTTTATTTTCCTTCTCGCTTTTTTTTAGCTGATGAAAACAAGAAACATAAAATACAGAGCAGAATGCCAACCGGAACCAGTTGATTTCTTACATGGGTGTTTGTACCCAACTTTGCACTGTGGCCGAAATAGGTGGTCTAGAATATTCCAAGGAAAATCCTTGTGCATACCAAGGAGAGGTCTGCAAGGAAAAGAGAGTATTTTCAAAGGTCAACTTAGATGCCAAGATAGCATATCAAGGTTGGGCCACTAGTGGCCCAGATTATAGATATAGCATGTGTGCAATTGATTTCCTTTCATCAGATTTTCGCTTTGTAATTTCCTACTGATTCTCTCAATTTCAAGGCAATTTCTTTATTTTTGTCATATTGTGATTTAAGCTTTCTAGATCAAAGAGATTTGAAGTCCTTGATCAATTAACGAGTAGAAAAGAACTTATGCCAAGCCAGTTCCCCACTTGGTTCACAATCGTTTGGTCCAAAGTGACATTTATTGGTGCATATTTCCTCATTCTACCAAACTTTTCTAGTTTGGTGTTGGCATGGTCGCTTATTTAATCACTTGGCCTGATTTCAACGCTAGGCTGATTTGGTGTAATGAACGGTTTTAAATGTGGTTAACTTTGAGTTGCAAACTTTTTCTAAAGAATATAGCCTGCCTTTTGAGAATCTGTATTGAAAGTGTATTTCAGCTTTCATTTTTTTAACTGACTTACGTGTAATTTCTTTTTTCTATTCCCAGATTGGATTGCAAGGAGAACACCTAGGACTTTACAAGGGAGACAGTTTAGGTAAAGCAAATTGGGTTTCGACCTCAGAACCACCAAGGAAACAACCTTTGACGTGGTATAAGGTGAAGAGTTGGATAACCTGACTTTTCATATGCTTGACAAATAAGCCATTACTTTATTTAAGAACAGCTGGTTAAGGGCGGTAATAGAGAATTTACTTGGAATATTGTAGGTTAATGTGGACCCTCCGCCAGGTGATGAACCTATTGGGCTCGATATGATTGACATGGGAAAAGGTCTAGCTTGGTTAAATGGAGAAGAAATTGGAAGATACTGGCCAAGGAAGAGCCCTACTCATGGATGTGTTAAAGAATGCAATTACAGAGGCAAATTTGATCCAGACAAATGCAACACAGGATGTGGAGGACCAACACAAAGATGGTAAAACAAGGGAAAAAAGTTCAATGCACTTTTTTATTTTTGAAATAAACTTAGAAGCCAATTGTCTTCTGCTTCTTTCCTTTTGATTGCTGCCAGAAATTTTTTGGACCGGACAGCCATGAATAAGTTTCATCACCAGTTGTCAAAATCTTAAAATGAAAAAAAAGCAAAAACCAGTTTTATACTGTTATCAGATGCAGTGACGATGAGATCAGTCCCAAGTCTGTATAGTGTTCAAATAACTGTTGGCCCGTCAAGAATGTTAAAGCAATCAAGCACAGGCATGCATTCACACACACATGCATGTGCACTCACTTTCTATCTAGAAAGGCACACACTTGCAAAAAGACAAAACACTAGTGTCTTAGCATAAGAAACTTTACTTCGATTTGTGGATACAATCCCAAACAATATGAGTAACATGCTTTTCTTCCCTTCTAATGATTACTGATTTTTCTGGTATTCTTTTATGCTATCAAATTCGTAGGACTTTCTTTTACTATAATAGATTTACATCTTCCTGGAGCTTAGTTTTTTTTCCTCTAAAATTCACGAGGCGAAAGACAGAAAAATGCAGCTCTATTGTTTGTGTCCAACAAAAAAGTAACATCTTTCTGTCTGGCACAGGTACCATGTTCCACGGTCTTGGTTCAAGCAATCTGGAAATGAGCTGGTGATATTCGAGGAGAAAGGTGGAGATCCACTGAAAATTAAATTCTCGAGACGGAAGATCACAGGTGTATGTGCCATTGTTGCAGAGAATTACCCCTCTATTGACCTTGAATCTTGGCATGAGGGAAATGGAAGTAACAATACCATTGCAACAGTCCATTTGAGGTGCCCTGAGGGGACACATATTTCAACTGTAAACTTTGCCAGCTTCGGGAATCCTACAGGCTCCTGTGGATCCTACACCCAGGGTAACTGTCATGATCCTAACTCCACTTCAGTGGTTGAAAAGGTAAGCACCTCCAAACTCCCCTTTATTTGAATCAACTAAATTTGTAGATTTGTAGTGAGCTTGTCAGCAGCTGGCTTGATTACATTTTTGGGCACCATTTGAATTCAAAGCTTGTCAGCAGGAGGCTAAACTTAAGGTGAAATGTTAAGACATAAACTCAAAATGTAGAATTTCTCACAGAAGTGTCATGGCTCATGATTGAATTTTCGGGGAGATATATGTTTCCAGTGTTGAATAAGCCTCGGCTTCAGTGACTTGATCCTGTGATTTAGCCACTTCTGCTCTAACGAAAGTCTTCTTCAAACTGTCATCAGATCCAAAAACCTCATGCCTTGCACTAGCATAAATTTCCAGCCTTAGCTAGTCATGTGCATAAACCACACCATCATCTCATAGAATTGAAATATTTCCATTTTAATTACATTCTCAGTTTCCTAAGATGCTTTCTACTTATTGCAGGCATGCTTAAATCAAAACAAATGTGCCATAGAATTAACAGAAGAGAAGTTTAATGAGGATTTGTGTACCACTGTATCTAAGAAGCTTGCAGTTGAAGTAGTGTGCAGCTGAAATGTTGGTTTTTATTGAAGAGCAGTTTCAGTATAGACGGCCTGCTTCACTGAATACAAGAAAAGGGTACCTACCTTTATTTGTTTCTCTATCTTCTTGTTATAGAAGAATGTAGCGGTAAGATGTTTATCTAAAGAGGTGTTGTCTGCTATGTGGCTTGCCCTATTGGAAGATGTTTATTTATTATTTGTTTTACTTAATTAATTTTTCATTTTTACTTCTTTTAAAGCCATTGAAAGCTATATATATGGGGTGGATCCGTGACACCATGTTTTTGACATAAATTTTGACACAAGTTTTAAACCCACTATTAATGGATTTGATTAAACAAATTAATTATTTTATTCTTTAAATAAGCATTTATAGAAAATAAATTTTAATTGACTTTTGCATTTCCCCACTCATCATTTAATTAAGTTTTGCTGGCTTATTGACATAAGGCACGTCTTCTTCTCTTCTTCGTGCCTTGTCATTAACACCACCTCCCTTCTTCTTGCTTTTCCAGTAACCCTGAAATCACAAACTAACCATCCAATTTCGGCAAACCATTCCATCAAAATCACAAACTAGAATTAAGATTAATATTGATAAATCATTGTTTTAATAATCTAGACAAGAGTTGCAAAGTGGATCACATTAATCTAGCCAACTTGTGGGCGTTGGAGAGAAATTGGGTCTGTGTCTGTTCAATCAAAATTACTTCATTCTGTTTGTAATATCATGTTTTTGATTAGTTCTCATTCTCTTCATTTCCGATTTGGCTCTTGCCCTTCGTCCCTTTGCGTCTCTTTATCTCTCTCTTCTCCATTCATTCGTCCCCTCTAAATCTTACAATTTCCCACTAGTAATTATTACAAATTTTTATATAATAATGTTATATTTTAATTTGTAGTATCGTACAATCTAGTTTCTTCTTGTTCATATTTTATTTTTATCACCTAATAGGTTTATTTATTTATTTTTTATTTTTAATAAATATTGGTTATGAAGATGCTGAATATAAAGTTAAAGCTAAAACACAGCATATGAGAAACTCAAAGAAAATCCGAATTAGTAGAGAAGATATGGAAGATTTCTTTGTTCCAACAAACCATATAGGAGATATAGCTACTTTTTTTTCCCTCTCATTTGCTTCAAGCCACAAATTAATTAGTAGACGAGAAGATTGCAGGCGGATGATGAATGTAGAAGAAAGAGAGAGACAAAAAATGCAGAGGGTGCGAAGGGACGAAAGAGTCTAGTGGGATGGATAGTATTGGTTGTTTTCAGTGCTATCTTATGTACATTCTTATGATGCTTATTATTTTAATAAAGCATTTATTCCAACAACAACAAAAATGGGATGAGAGAGAGAATGAATTCAAAAACAGAAAAAACAAGACTGACTGTACTTTGGAGGACGACTACTGCTACGCATAATTGGAACCATATTTTGTTGAATTCACAAAGCCCGTATTCAAGAATCTCACCGATTTCCCTCAGTCTTCAAATCATCAATTTAGTGTTGAATCGTCGAATCTCTTCTTCCCCAAAACAAACCCTACTTTACTAATAGTTGTGCGAATTGACCCTTCAGTGACTTTTGTTTTTCTTATTTCTTTTTAAATCGACAACTTGTGTGTTTGAGAAAGGGGCTGAGTGGAGTTATTAGGGTGGAGAGACAAAACTACCATTTGAACAGTGACAATTTGACGGACTATTGGATGTCAAAAAGTTGATTTAGACGGTAGGCAGGAATTGGGGATTAAAAAAAAAACTGTATCCTTAATTTTCCCAAAAAATAGGTCAGGGTGCAAATTGAAGTAGCGTACAAGTTCATGGGGTAAATTGACAGGTGTTAAGCCTGGTGGTGCTTTACGTTGGAAAGCTCTGTACTTCCACAATCATAGCACTAGAAATTCAAAGCGCCCTTGCATAAACCCAATATGGTTCTTTCAACGAAAAAAACAAAAACCATTATGGTTCAAGAAATGCTTGCTTTTGTGAAGGAGAAAAATATGATATAATAATGGATTTAATTGACACATTGAGTGGTTCAATTCCAATTTGATTTATTTTGCTTCTTGTGAGTAATGGGAAAGGTATAAAGAAAGTAACTAGAGAGATAAAGGAACATCATGTTGTTCTTTATAGCCACAAGCACCCAGAACTTGTACTGCACCAATGCTTAAAGAATAAAAAATTTGACAAATAATTATTAAATGTGTGTCAAGATCAACAAGAACATTACCTGCAAACAAAAACCATAAATTCAATCCAAATTGTGTTTTCCAAGACCAACAAGAACATTATCCATAAACATAATCCATAAATTATAGGGTTGGGATTTGTTCGGTAACCGAACCGATGAGCCAGTACCGCTAACTGACCAAGTGTAGTTGGTTTATCAAGAATTGAAATTGCCGCCGACCGATTTGCAGTCAGTTCTTCGAGTGTCGATAGTACCACAAGTAGCGGTTGGGCTGGTTCGATGGTGGGCCTACCGAAACAAACAGATTGGGCTTTTTTGACAAATTTTTTTTAGCCCACTTCCCATTTTCTGGATTGCAATTTGAGATTTGAATGCAGTTTTTAACGCAATTTTGTTGGGCAATGTTTTAAGGATTGATTTTGGACAGTTACTTGGGCAAACATGATAAAATAAGAAATTTAAGCCTAAAAACTAAAACTACAATTAAACATGCTCAAAACATAAATTGAAGCCTAAAACTAAACTAAACATCGAAATCCAAAGTACGACATAGTTAAACTTAAGCTACAACCCAATAAAAGAAGAAGTTTGAATTAATTTACAACCCAAAAAAAAAAGTGTAAGTTTGAATTAGTTTACAACCCAAAAAAGAGTAGAAGTTCTAATTAGTTTACAACCCAAACAAAAGTAGGCACTTGACTTGAGCATTACAACTGTGATGGAGTTGGAGGAGGCAAAATGTTTGTTGAAGTTGAAACTTGAGCATTACCACCTTGAGCCTTAGTGGCCACCACATGAAAAAAAAAAAAAAAAAAAGAATATGTACATATTAGTAGAAGCATTAAATCAAAGCATCAATAAAATTTAAAGATAAATAATTGAAATACTTACTTGCTTGAATATCTTCAAGTTCCTTATAAAAAGCAATTTCCTCATTCATTGATTCCTTGTATAAGTTAAATTCATCCACCCTAAGCCAATCATGAGTACACACTAATGCCTCTACCATTTTTGGAGTCAATGAGCTTCTAAAAGGATCCACAATCCATTTGCCTTGGCTAAAGGCATTCTCACTAGTAACCATAGAGGAAGTGATTGCAAATATGTCATTGGCAACCTTGGAAAGGATTGGATATCTTGATTGATTCCCTTTCCACCAATCCAAAAGGTTGAAGGTTTTGGTCCTTGGGTTTTCAAATATATCGGCAAAGTATTTATCAACTTCATTAGAGATCTCCATTTGTTGTTCCTCCTACCTTTGAAGAAACATCTCCCTCAACATTTGAGAATGAGCATCATCACCATCAAGCTCATCTTCCAAATCTTCCTCATCCCCCTCATCTATTGTTTGTAGAGAACCCAAGTTACCAACCCCTTTATACTCATTATACAAAGTAAGCAAGTCACTTTTGACTTCATCCCCAATAGTTTCAACCTTTGAAGGTTTGGTTCCAAGATTGCGGAAGCTAATCTTGAGCAAGGCAAGCTTCCATCTAGGGTCTAACACATTCCCTATAAACAAAAGTTTTTTGACACCTTCAAAGCTACCCCAATACTTATCCCACTTGAGCTTCATTGAAGAAGCCACCTTTTGCAAAGTTTCATCCCCCTCATCTTTAATTTTTCTTTCAATCTCAACTTGTAACCCAACCAATTCGGTAAACATGATATTGGATGTACAAGTTTTGGTGGCACCAAGCTTTAGGATGGTTTCATAAAACTTTTTAAGAAAATGCACAAAGGCTTGTGCATTCTCCCAAACCGACTCTGTTGGTGGCCAACTCTCTTTACCAGGTTTTTTTTTTCCATCCTTCTCAAGCTCATTAAAGTAAGCAACAAATGGACCATTCTCATCTGCCATCCTAGCAAACACATTTTCATACTTAAATGCACCATCAAGCATCTTATAAGTGGCATTCCACCTTGTTGCCACATCCAAAGGAATGTTTGCCATAATATCCATGCTCTCTAAAATGGCAAAATCCCTAAACTTATCCAACCTTGATAGTGAAGAATGTATGTACTTCACACAATTTCTAATCCCCTCAATTGAGTTAGAAAGCTCCTTCAACCCATCCTTAACAACCAAATTAAGAATGTGACAAGCACACCTCATTTGCAAATATTTTCCGTCAAGCATAAGAGTGTTCAATGACTTAAACCTCTTGGCCATCTACTCCACCGCCCCATCATTTGCACTAGCATTATCAACCGTAATGCTAAACACCTTCTTTATCCCCCAACTATTCAAACAAGCATCTAAACACCTCCAAATGTCATCACCCTTGTGACTTGTGATCTTAACGAAATTTATTATCCTCTTATGCAACTTCCATTCATGATCCATGAAATGGGCGGTGACTACTTTGTAGTTGATATTTTGGATAGAGGTCCAAGTATCGGTTGTTATACTTACTCTTTGATCACTTATCACGCTCATAATCTTAGTCTTCTCAACTAAGAACAAATCCCACACTCCCTTAGCAGCCTTCTTCCTATTAGGGATCATGAATCTAGATTGAAGATCATGGATAAAATCCCTAAACCTAGTCCCCTCCAATGCCCTAAAAGGGATTTCATCCTTGATGATATACTTCACACACTTCATTTATGAACTTGCTTGATTGAAGGTGTGAGGCACCAAAACACTACTCATTGCCCCCCCTTGGGCTAACGCAAACTGGTTTTTATTTATTTATTTATTTTATTTTTATCACAAATGGTCCCTAAGGTTTGCCAAATTATAACCTTTGGTCCTTTATGTTTTTTTTTCTAACATTATTGGTCCCTTATGTTACATCGCACCCATTAAAATGGTCATGTTGCCACATTCCGTACATAAAGGTCGTCAAATCCAATCACGTGAGGTCACGCGCAGGGTTAAAATCGTCAAAACACTCCCCCTTCGACCTAACCCACCCTTCACAACCCATTTCCCTCAATTTCCATCACTTTCCCTCTATTTTCTTTGATTTTTTGTGCCTTTAACTGCTTTATATAAGAGAAATTTGCTAAATATCCATTCATTCCATTTCATAATAGCAAGCATCTGATTTAAAGAGTCCTCAACAATGGCTAACTGAAGAGAAGAAGCAAGGTTTGAAGCACCAATTGAAGGAAAGGATGACCAAGTCGTGGCTATGCTAGTTAAACACGTGGTATCTCTAGAGGAGCAGCTGCGTGACGTTCTATACAGGGAGAAAAAGCTTTGGATTTTGTTGGTTCTGTCATGGGTTTATTTTTATATGTTTTTGGCATGAGAAAAGGCTTTGGGATGTTGAGTAATGGAGTCTATGTAGTTTGGGATGTTTTATTTTGCGGTTGAAGGAATTGTAAGTTGGGGTCTGTGTTTTGTATTTTGTGATGGAAGGCCATTGTAGGTTGATGTAGGTGAATGTATTCAGGGCTTAGCAGTGGCTGTATTTAGGGTATGACAATGGTTGTTCGAATTACATCCTATGGTAATGAATGAAATCTATTTAGATTTGAAAATGTGATGTGAAGCCTTGCAACTAATTAGGTGTTTGTTATAAATGGAGGTAAAAAAAAAAAGAATGCAATGATCCCAAAAAGGTAAATTCAATCATCCCAAATCCAATGATCCTAAATGCTTAAAAACTTGAACAACATGAACAATATCAAATGCTTGGTTTCCCAAATGCTTAAACAAGAACAATATCAACCTGAACAATATGCATTCCCACTAGTTTGACTGATTCATGAACAACATAAGTTCTTAAACAAAATGTCATCTTAAGAATATTAGTTCACATCAAAAGGTCCCATATAAAGTCACTACAAAAACTGCCATTCTAAACCATTTTTTCTTCCAATTTCCTATATATAAAAAAAACTATCATCCAAATTCACATCAAAACCTCTCAATTTTTATTAGTTCTCCAACATCAAAAACTATCTAAACCAATGCATATGTTAACTACCATCGAAATTCACATCAAAAGTTGACATCCTAAACCCTTTCTTCTTCCAATTTCATATCAAACTCTCCATGGTTGTCCCCTTTTAGCTGGAGACTTTAGTTTTTTTTTTTTGGAGTGGTGGTGCTAAGACTTGTTGTGATGAAGAAGGCTGTGAAGTTGGAAACTGCTGCTTTGATGAAGAAGGCTGTGAACTTGGAGTTGAATGTGGAAGTTGTGAATTAACCCTTGTAGCTGAACTTCGAGTTGTGAATTAACTCTTGAAGTTGAACTTGCTTGCCTCATCTCGCCTCCTTTCGTAACCTAATTAGATAATGAAAAACCTCATAAAAAATTGGCATAATATAATACTAACCCTAATATTGGAAGAAAAACAAAAACACTACAAATGATAAAAAGTAACATTTAACTTTAGTATCCTTTGCCTAACTTGAGCACTTTGAGGCTGCAAACCAAATTACAATATTAGTATTAAATTAAGTACTTCACTTTTTTAATAACTTGAGCACTTTGAGGCTGCAAACCAAACTAAATTAATACTTATTTTTTTAGGATGTCCCACCTGTTTCCTTGTTGTGGCCCTCTTGGCTACATTAAGTGCATTTGAACTTGTTATAAATCCACCTCCTCAGTTTGTATCCTGATGTGGGCTTTTACGTACTTAGACAGCTATAAACATTAGTTGTGATTAATTAGTGTGACATGATTTTGTTTCCTACTGTGGAGGACAAGGCCAATTCAAAAGGAGGAGATGTGTGGGGGAAGAGGGGGGGGGGGGGGGGGGGGGGGGGTGGTTCATGGGTCATGGGTCTTGCCTTGTACTTGATAGTGGTTAGAAAAAAAGAAGCTAACCCCATGAGTCATGGCCTTCTTGTAAATAGTTTTAGTTTTTCAATGTGAATTGACTAGACTTTGACCAAAGATGTTCTCCATTGGATTCTGATATATCTTCTTGTCTTATAGCTAGTTTTTTTTTGTGGTAAATAGAGATCAGTTGTTTTCTTTGCAATTGCTGCCATGCGTTTACAACCAATGATCTAGGCAATTGAGGATTTGATGTTCCACCGATAAGATGTGAGATGACAATTTGGTTTTGAACCTTGGTTTCAAAAAACCAAACCAAAGAAAAATCTCATCTTAATGTGAGGTGAGGTGAGGTGGAGGGCATGGGCGTGGGCATATTATTCATTTGTACTATGTAGTTTACAATAACTCTTCCAACCTATGTTGGAAAAAATCAGACAAAAAATCATTGCTTTTTTATGCCAAAAAGGAGAAAGATATATTAGAGTCCAATGGACAAACAACAACACATGCAGTAAACTTTCAAGGTACAAATGCAAGAAAACAGCAAGGGTGTCAGAATTGGCTCAAATTTGATGGCATTGATGGCATGTGATTTAGCAACCATTGTTGACTTTGTTGGCTCAAATTGCACCCACATGAGTCGATGGTTTCTTCATGATGACTACCACACTTGCAAATCACGAGGCCACAGGAAGGGATAAATGTGTCAGCCGAAAGTGTTGAAAATTATGGGAGAGTTAATTCTTTCTTTCTTTAATGTCTCTTTGGTGGGAGACAATGCATGGTGCAATGATGGACTTTTTCCTTCTTTGGATGGCCATCACGTGGGTTGGCATGTGATTACTCTCATTTTGGAGAGTTGTAGCATGGGTTCATAAAAGGGGGAGAGAGAGCAGCAAGCAAAGAGTGTGAGAGAGGTGGGCATTTGTGCCGCACCATTTGGAGGTGTCGTGAGGACCATTGCTCAGAGAGGCTAAAACAGAAGTGAGGCACTTCCACACAGAGAGAAATACTAGAGAGCATCACCATGATGGTGGAGATAAACTCCTCTTTGGCTACATGAGATGTTGAAGGAAGATCAAGCCATTTCAAAGGTTGAGTCTTCTTCATTTGTTCCTTGTGTTTGTGGGAGGTTTATTTTTTTGTATTATTCTTAGTGTGTTTTTTCCTAGTGAGCAAGAACAATTCTTGTGTTTTTGGCTCTTGTGTGTGGTTAGCCAGAGAGTGACTTGGGTGTATTTGGGATTTGGGTTGTGAGAGTTAAACTCTGTAATTCCTAGGATAGGTGAGAGGGTTAATCTCCTTTGGTTGTAATCTCTTTTGGGATACTAGTGGAATTTTTCGCTGTCTTTAACTGGATGTAGGCTACACATGGGCTGAACTAGTATAAATCCTTATGTCTCTTGGATTTTTGTATTTCATATTTTGCTTTTGTTGTTTCGACGGTTTCATATCCACCATTCCATGTGCAATCTGCTTCCGCCGCACACAACAAAAGTCTCCCACCAATTATTAAACAAACAATTTCAGCATTTGAATATGATACAAACTCTGCAAAAAGTTAGACAAACATGGACCACACTCGTGCAAAAAACCAGACAAACAAGCATAAAGAAAATCCAATATCACTATCAAAATACGAACTCAGCTACCACACATGTGTAGACAACAACTTTTATTGAAACCAACACTTTTAAAAAGCCAAAGAAGATACCTCTATACTTGGGTTGCTTTCCCCTTTACTAAAACACATCTTTAGGCTCCTCCTCCATCACTATTCAGAGATTCTGATTTCAGTTGTGATTTTGACTTCACAAAAGAAAGCAGATCAACTTTCATACAAATCCCCATAAACCCCCAATTTTTCTTCTCTCTTGCAACCCTAAATTGAGAGCGATCTTTGGTTGTAGAGAGAGAGAAAGCAATGGAAATGGAGGGAAAGGGTTGTGAATGGTGGGTTAGGTCGAAGGGGGAGTGTTTTAACGATTTTAACCCTACACGTGACCTCATGTGACTGGATTTGCTGACCTTTATGGACATAATGTGACGGCAAGACCATTTTGATGGGTGCAATGTAACATAAGGGAGCAATAATGTTAGGAAAAAATATATATAAAGGACCAAAGGTTATAATTTGTCAAACCTAAGGGACTATTTGTGACAAAAAGCTTTTTAATTTTTTTAGCAATGACGAACACGAAATGAATAACATAAACAAACAACAAAAGCGAATGTCTAGACTAGGCAAATAGAGATTCATGCAATCAATACAATACAAATACATGATGATCCTTGAAGCCTATATATATGAGGGACCAACAAAGAAATCTAAATTCTAAAAACACAATGCGTTCCAGAAGAGTATTTCATTGAAGAAACCATTATAGTGTATCTTATATGTTAAGGCTCATTACTGCAATATAATCCTACAAGTACATTTTGTAAAATAATCAGTTAGATCCTTGAGGTAAACCATTTTAGATTTTTCCAAGAAAAAGCATGGAGCTTACCTACACATAAGAAGATTGAAAAAGATAACCCAATCTAATTAAAAAGAAACGGCAAGTTGGGTGGCTATAATTTATAGGGCTACAACCCAGTGTAGCCCTGTACTTAGTTCGCCGCTGGGTGATACATAAATTCTAGTATATGTATGCATTTAACTAGGATTCATGTATCATATAGCTATATATTTATGGCTTGTACTTTTAACCGATCATTCCAACTTTCAATCATACTCTATCATAAAAAGAGTGGATTCAAGGTAATTTCCAAGTAGAAAATAATGAATATTTTCTACTCGATTTATGCATGGTTTTAAGTAAGGTATTGTTGCTTATTTGCCTGTGATTTCTAGAGAGGTTCACGGATGCTTACTTTTACTATCTTTTGATTTTGATAGTGGTTTTGCATAAGGTAAATTTGAAAAATTTTGTCACTTTATGGTTATAATTTTATGAGTTTTCGAGGCTTTATATGAGTTATAAATTTATTTATGATTAGAGATGCATTGTTTACGCATGTATACACTCATGAGTTAGGTTGAGAAAGGATTAGGAAAACTTTGCTTTTGAGTTTGTGAGATGGCTTGTTTAGCCTCGCTTTGTTTGAGATTAGTTCATGTAAGGCTTTTGAAATGATTTGGTTTAAGTTTCTAGAAAAATCCTTTTCAAACCCACTTAAGTACACATTTCAGGTTGCCTTCGGGATATTGAGTTGCCTTCGGATGTGGTTATTTTACCCTCTTGTCTTCGGAACCATCTACGTGTGTATGACATGCCCACACGTGTATCGGGGACACTCGATAGGTGTGGTTGCCAAGATATGCCCTCACATGCCGATTGTTTCCGCATGTGCGGTTACCAAGATATGTGTCCACATGTGTACGCATGTGTTATGTACACGTGCGGTTGCCAGGATATGCCCGTACATGCATCGATACATTCTTCATATGCGGTTGCTAGGATTATTGCGTGCACATGTTGATTTGTTCTTCATGTGTAGTTGCCAAGATAGTTCCTTGCCACCCTGCTCATTTTGTGTGCAAAGGGTCGGCTAACTTTCCCATGGGTGCACTTAGGTGGAGTGTTATACATGTATCAGTCGATTTATGAACGGAGTTTTGTATTTGACTTGAGTTCATTATTTATCTTTTGAGATCGATTGTTTCATGAATTTTAAATTATGATTCATATTGGGTATGATTGATGTGGAAACAATTACCTTTCAAATTTGGTTTCTTTGTTCTTCATTTGACTTTTGGGATTTTAACCTTGTTGATTTGGAGCTTATTATCTTTACTTGATAACTCTTGTTATTCTTCTTTTTCTGTACGAATATATAAAAGGTTTTCAGGTGGTTTTCAAACAATTACCTTTTAAATGAAAGGGTTAGTATGTTGATTATAATTAAGGTGTTATTAAACGAACCCTGAAATTAACTGAGTATACCATATTTTCAAATTTTTTATTGAATTATAAATTTACCCTAATATAAAATGACCAAAAAAGATATATTGAATTGTGAAACAAACGTAATTTTATAATACACCATACTCACCATATTCAACCCTAATCAAACGTAAGTGTATTAGAGTGACAAAATCCATCAAAGAAGAGCCTTTGAAAAGGGTAATGCTAGGCATACCATATTTATATACCACATTGTGTACCTCATCTCTAATCTCACCTCTATTAGAGAGGTGGTACACAATGTGTGTAAGTAGTATACCCTTAAAGCCAACTAATTATACGATAATTAATGTTAAGGACATCTTATGTAATGACTTATTAAGTTAGGGAAGACCGGTTGTTTTCAACCATGATATTTGATGTATTATCATAACAGTAAAACAACTACAGTCCTAAGAATATATAAGTGTACATGAGAACTATGTAATGAGATTGCATACATGGAGACTTATCATGGTCCATAATTCTAAATATGTTCTTGGTCAAAGAAGTATCGTTTGGACATTGATATTCCACCAAGACTAGTACATACATTATCTTCTCTATATGTAGAAAATGACAAGGTCTCAAGTCAAGTGTAGTGACACCAAGATATATGTGTAGGTCCTTGCAGGAGAACAAATACACTGAACACGATCAAATATATGAGTTCTAGAATAGAAGTCTTTACTCACATGTCAGCCTAGAACTCATAAATTGCAATGGTGCAAACTAATCCTCAAACCTGAGACATCATAAATGTTTTGTGGCTATGTTGTTTATCTTTGAAGGCACTATATAGTTGTATTGTATAAGACATTACCTAAAAGTGTTTATCAGGACTCTCAATAAAGTCATGGCGGCAAATGAATGTACAATAAGAAATCTTTATTCTCAGTAAAGAGAAATAATGCTCCAATGATATGATTAATCAAATCTCTGCGCACAGTAGTGAGATTTGGAAGAAGAAGTCTTCAGATCTTACTAGGATAATCATATAAAGGAATAATTCACATTAGAATATTCGACATTAGATTCCATTATCTAATAATGTGAATAAGGAGTATTGTACAAGAGAAGGATTCAATTGCATAGTCATTCCAATTTGAATAGGTTCTTCCCTACACCCTATTTAGCTTGAATAACCATGACATGCTACTAGACATCAACCATGGTTTGTGGAAGTTCTAAAACGTTCAATCATTATTGACATTCACTAATAGGAATGATTAAATAGTGAGATTCAATTCACAAGTCAACTCAGAGAAGTTGAGTCAACCTATTACCTTGCTAAAAGAAACCTATGGATCGCACACCGAGAAATAAGATTAGAGGTACAAATGAATAGAAAAGAAACTAGGAGTCAAAAGTCAAAGGTCAAAGTCAATATATTTGACCAAAGCAATTGACCCAGTCAAATAGATTATAATTGTGATTTAAGAGTTAAATCATAATTCATAATTAAGAGTTAATTATGGAATTAAATTTGACATAAGAATTTGGATTGGGCTTTAAATATGATTTAAAGGAAAAGGCAAAATACTTAAAAACCTATTGGGCCCATGGGCAAGTGTTGTATGACAACATAAAATCCACAAGTCCCAACATGAGCCTACTCTCCACCTTGGCCGGCAATGAAGGAAGGATTCTCTCTCTCTCTCTCTCTCTCTCTCTCTCTCTCTCTCTCTCTCTCTCTGTGCTTTTCTTATAAAAGCCAAAAGATTAGTCAAAACCTAGTTAGGGTTTTTGGCATTCCACTCTTGGGTTTTTGATGTTTAGTAGAGACATCCTCCCTCTCATCTTTCTTAGCCAAAAATCGGTCCAACCTAGAGAAAGACTATCATCTAAGTTCTCTAGGTTGATTTCTCTTCATCTCTAGTCCATTTTGGTGTGGTGAGGTAGAGGACTCCACTCTTAGAGTCTTGGGTTGAGGAGCTTGTAAGAAGAGGAAGAAAAGAAGACATTTTCCTACAAAGGTGTTCATTCTTGGCTTGTTAAAGAAATAGTCTTCAAGGGTAAAATAACAGGACACGACCCAAATTCCACTTTGGAATATGTATCGAACCTTGTGTGTGACCAACACCTGGCAGGTATTGGCACGATTGTCCAAAATACCTCTTCTTGCCCTAGTCAAAAAACTGCTTTAGGGGTTTGACTTCTACTGGAAAACTGGCAGAGTCTTCCCTGAAAAACGGACATTACCAAATCATTTTCACCTGTAAATATCACAGTTTAATATTTCCCAACTTCAGCATGCACAATGCTAACTCACACAATTTACCAAATGGGCTTCCAGCCTCAAATTCAACTTTACCAGGGCAGTATCAACATAATCTACGAATTTGCTTCTTACTTTTACAATTAGCCACAATTTCCAAAGCATAACTCAACCGTTTATTTTGCGGTTGCACCTAGGTTGCCTATGTACCCTTACCAAGGGATCAAGCCACACGTAGTTCTTTCTACAAGAAAACAAAGTTCAACCCATATGTAAGCACATAAATTAAATATTCCTTCACACTTTCCCAAAACTAAGAACTTCAAACTCCAATCAATCCATTGAAACTTAAGCAAAAGATACTGATTTCAGAACATTCTTCTACCCATCACATGTGTGCATATACAAATACATATATATATATATATACACTATGCCAAAAATGACTTTTCGCGTCGGGGAAATACCGTCGCTAAAGGTACCCAGCAACCGATGTATTGGGACACGAGGCAATAGGTATAGTAATAGGCTACGGACTTTCCCAGTCGCTAAAGATACGTTACGACTTCACTCTTCCATAATCACTGATGCCTAAGGGTTTAGGGTATGCCAAAAAGAGCGTTGACCTCCGATGCCTAAACCTTTAATAGCATCAAGGACTATATCAACATTGATGCTAAATAGTCATTATAGCATCAATGGTTTTGTTTATACTGAAGCGTGTGCTAACTTACCACCTCAGAAAAGATGTCACTGCTGTTGCAAATACTAGTTTACGCATTCGTTTTTTGTACTTATGCTGATGTTTTTTAATTTTAACTTCAGTTGTTATGGCAAAACTGAGTTTGTTACACATAATAGACATCCTTTGTTACTAATAAAGTGTAAGCAATTTCCACATTTGACATCATATTTTACATGGTTATGTCTCAAAATATAGAGGCATCTCATCCATTTCATATATATTGCCATTGAAACATAAAAAAAAAAATCCGTATATAAGGTGCACATAATGCAATCATGCCAATAAACCAAAATCCATACATCATCCATACATAAATAAGCAAAATACTACAAAAAGGAGAATGTTCAAACTCAAATCCACTAGCACATGACATGCCCATTCATCTCGAACCTCGTCCAATTCCATTTGGGTGTAAAATGCCTTCATTTTTCCGTTTCTCGCATACTGAAATGAAATGAAAAGAACATATAAGATTAAGAAAAACTACATAAAATCTGGAAACATTGGCAGAGCTGAAAAGGAACAGAATCAAACAAAGGTGCTTTCATTTTTGTAAGACCTTCGAATAGGAGAAAACACCTTCGAATAGTACTTTGTAAGTGCTGCAATGGCTGGATCATCAATATGTGTCACAAAGCATGAATTGAGGACCTGATGAAACCAATTTCTAGTTTTAAGAACTTATTAAACTTAGCCCAATCTTAGGTTGAAAGTTTCAGCATTGGAACACCAAAATGCATAAACAGAAGTTTTGATGTCTTACTCATCAAAGCGCTTGAAATCCTCCACCTTTAAGGGAAACTACTCCAGCCATTCCACATTCTTCAATATCTTTAATTTGACACAAAACATAGGGAGATTAGGCAAACCAAACAGAGTTTTGAAACTTCACAACATCAAGCACATCAAGCAATAGATTAAATTTGAAGAATTCATAATATTTTCAGATACAGAAGTAGCCCAGCAACAATCTAAAGTCTTGTTCATTCACAGAACATAACAGGGTTTGTGAAGCAAAGCCCAATAGTTTAGATTTGCTATTTTAGCTACTTGCTAGATATAATTAATCAATTATCCACAACCCTTCAAGAATCCCACATAAGAAATGTGAATTGACCTATAAAAGTTAAAACTTTAGATTCAATACAACCCCTCTCCATAATCAAAATCCAAAATTGGAGAAAACCTGGAAACCAAATCAATAAAAACAAGAACAGAACAATTTAGCCCCAAGAATATATTGAAATCCAACCTCTTCAAAAGAAGGACCGCTCTTAGCCTTGTAGAGGTAATAGTAGCACAGTAAAATAACCTGCAAACCAGATAACTACAAATATTTTTATCCTTTCTTCATAAAGGCCCGTTATGTCCATTACACGACTCGAAGCTTGGTCATGCAAAGCTCGAATCAATTAACATGATTACCCCTTTCAAAATCAGCTTTCAAAAATGAATCAAGGAGATAAAAGGCAGCATAATACCATTAGCTCCTTGAGGGTAGATTCCATATCTTGCAGATCTTTTTGCTTATCTCTAACCCTATCAACATGCTTGTTCCCAAAATCTAGGATTGGGAAAACTGCCCCTTTTCAGCATCACTCTCTACCTTAAGAGTTGCTAGTTGACAATTACTATATGCTAATTCACTAACTGCAGCTTCCAAGTCCCCTTCAACAAACTCATATATATATATACAAGAGAGAGAGTCCCATTATAGGTGGTACATTAGACTCTCCCATCAAGGAGAGACAAAGACTTCTTGTAGAGAGACAAACCGTCCATGACGGGGAACATTAAAAACCCAAAAATCAATACATAACTAATCCCTTCCCCTGCCCCACCCCCTCCCCAAAAAAAATAAAAAATAAATACGACAAAGAAACTAAGCACCCGCCTCAAACAGAAAATTAAAATCATAAAGGAAAAAAATTATGAATCATAATCAAAACAAAGCACCTGCCTCAAATGCTGTGTTCAGACCTTTCATCGAACACTTGGGCA